>CABFOW010002906.1:0-13907 GCA_902141385.1 Timema californicum
GGGGATATTACTCAGGTACAAACTTCATTTTGCCAATACTTTCACAAGCTTTATATTGATATGAATGCAACATTGGCAGAGACTATCGTGGGGCATATAATACAATCTTAAGCCATGTATCAATTTTTTCGATGCTACTAACTATACAATGTACAACGAAAAAAAGAAGAAGGGGAAACCAGTTTTAAAAAACTTAGTTCACCGAAGAGGAGAAGCATAGCTACTAACAAAAGTCCCAAAAGTTCGGAGAATACCGGGTTCGAAATTGGTTCAATGTAAACGAATCCTTAGCAAAGAGGTCGATTTTCCCAAGAGGAACATGGAAAAAGGACAGAAGGATGCGTTGTTACTCCAGTCCTTCTAACGACATTAAAGCACGGCTTGTTGATCACTCCAGTTAAGGATGAGAGCGCAAATGAACGCGGTGCATAGTAAAATAAACGTTTTCGCAATCCGTGGGCACGACGATTATGTCATCCTCATCCTATTTGGCTATCCGGCGACGGGAAGCTCAAGGGTTCAAATCCTGGACGGGTATGCTTTTATAAATGGTTTCCCACTCTCTATTTACGTAAATTTGAATATATTCCTTCTTAATTATTTCTAACTTCCTCATGCCTGCCCTATTAAGGTGCGGCTGAAGGGAGCACGAGTAATTTTACAGTTTTTATAACATTACATTTTTTTTGCCAAAATAAATCAAATATTTTTCCAGTAGCAACATAGAGTTTAGTTTTCTGCACATGCCAATATCAACATATCTTGAATATCTGTCAATGGAGTCCTGGAATGTTGTCAACACTTTTTAAATAAAGAGAAAATGTTTTGACAACATTCCAGGACACCCTTGACAGATATTCAAGATATGTTGATATTAGCATGCGCAGACAACTAAACTCTACATTGCTACTGGAGAAATATTTGATTAGTTTTTTCCAACAAATTTATATTCTATAAAAACTTAAAAATACTTACACTCCCTTCTGCCGCATCTTAAGCATTAGCGAAGGGTAAGACACAAAGAGAGGAGAAAAAAAAGTAGCTATAACTAATGCACCAAGCATATAAAAGGAGAAAAGTAGACTTTGTGGAAATACACCATCAAACTCCTGATTCATGAGAAAACAAATACAGAAGATACTAGCTATCCTGTTGACGCCCGCCACATGCGTCAATCTTACAAGCTCTCAACTGTAGCCTTTATAATATAGAGATGTAAATTAAAAACTAAATGTATGTGGATGTTTAGGTATATTTTCATACTATAATTTTAATCCAAAATTAAAATTATCCGCTTTGAATGATTTTGAAAATTAAGATTTTTTCGAACACATCCTTTGTCTTTAAGCCTTAATTGGATGATTTTTTTAAATCAAGTTTTAAAAAATGGGATTGGTTTTAATACTGATTGCCAACCAAGGTATAATTAAAGAAATACGTTTACAAATAAGTCACTGATTTTTTAAATTTTATTTATATCTGCCTCTTTGAGCATTAAAAGAAAGTTAAGTGTATTTTTTAGTTGTTATATTCTTATAACATAAATTATTTGTGTATCACGCTACCAAGAAAATGTTGTATTTTACAGTTTCACTAGTAAAAATTTTATAAACCATTTTTATCTTTGTTAAAACAAGGGTAAGCACAAAATGTCATGCAATAGACAATCTGAATTCTTAACATTAGTATATTAACATTTGTTCCATTTTTATCCAATAGAATAACTTATAAACACTTAAAAAAAGCTATGTTGCTAATATGATATATTATGGAATTAAAGAATGATGAAAATGACCAAAATAACGAAAAGAATCGCTTCACGTCTGAAATATCTAGATACAAAATATTAGTAGAGAAGTCAGCCATTACATATCGTCATGATATCTTGCAGCTTTCAAATTTGGTATGATGTGTCAAACTTCGATTGGTGTAGCAGCATATGAAAACATATTTATTAACTCTCTGCACCGTTAGATAGGTTCTTTGGTACGGCGATTCGTCTATATATAATGAATGGTACGGATCAAACCCCAGCTTCCCTAATTAGTGTTGGTCCCATCATCCGGTGAAATATCCTGTTCCCGATAATCCTGGACAAAGGTTGGAGAGTTGGGGGATGGGTGAGAGAGAGAGGGAGTGGGAGGTAAAGGGAAAGCGAAAGTTTACCCAGGGGTTATTTGTGCCTGCACATCATGGGGTACACGGAGAGACATAACAATCAAACAGCCATAACGACGAAGTTAGGGAAACATCGCCTACCTCGTTTATGTCTTCTTCTAGGCGAAGAAAGAAGAGAGAGAGAGAGGGAGGAACGAGTAACCTAAGAGTTTTACAAAAGAAATATAAAGCTAAATGTTCCGGGAAAAGCTTCATTGCTATCCAATAACAACGAATGCAGGATTAAAGAGAAGAAGGGAAAAAAAACAAAAATTAATGCATGATGTGTCGCACACTTCAACTTTGTACGTGTGCAGTAGCTATAGTAGGATTTTAGTCGGAAAAACCATATAATATGTCGGTACAAAAGGTGCTTAGACTATTTTAATACATTTATACGTTGGGTTATATGGATTACAGACATCCACCTTGATAGATATCATTATCCAAACCTATAAGATAACCTTAATAATTTTAATAAATAAAATGTTATCAACTTTGGCCGCAAACAAATATGTTTGTATTTTCTAAAAAGTCCTTATAATCAGCATACTTCCTATTTAACATCTATTTTCTATTTTTACTAGTTTTGAGTTACCAAAACTGGTGATCAAGCGGTCTTAAGTATCATACTCTCAAAATGGAATTTTAGAAAACAAACGTTTTAGGTGCACAACCTTAGGTTTCCTTTTAAAAAGTATGAGAGGTTTTTGGGTTTATTTGTTTTGTTTTGAATTTTCCCGGACCGGTGGTCTAAAGCTTTGAGCTCTGAATATATTATGTTAACTGTAAAAAGTGAAAATAAATGCACCTAAGTGTACGCCTTAAAAATTTCCGTAAGTACGCATGTTAGGCTCCCAAAGTTTATTGGTTTAAAAGAAACGTAATAAAAGGCATCAGATTCGCAACGTGCAATGTTATAAAATATGCTCAAGGTGCATAAGCTTATGTATATAAGCCAAGTTCCTTATGCCCAGGTTTCTTAGTTTTAGAATAATCTACATCGGTGGACAAATACCCCCTCAGATTTTCGTAAGTACTTGTGCAAAGTTTCAACTTTATAGGACATGCATATCGATGTATAAATGGTCTAAGGCGTTTCTCTCGCAGTAGATTAGACAGTCGATGACGGGGAGATAAAGGTTAGAATCCCAGTATGGTGTACTGAAGGTGGTTTAAAAAACACTTTTCCTCCAAGCAAATGTGGGCACACTTACTCTAAATATAACCTTCTTAATACCTAAAACCATTAGCATAGTTATTACATAAGCGAATAACCCGTACGGGCTGTAAGACGCTGTGTTAAAAAAAATTACAAATAAAGTAGGATAAAAAACTTGCTAGGTTTCTTGAATTTGTAATTCTGGCGTTAGCATTAGAACAAACACATTTTTTTAATGGATGATTGTGTTAGTTAAATATAAATGATAAAAATTTGACGAATGTGTGATGCCATTAAAAGAGAACAAAGAAAAGATTTCCGCAAATAAAACGTATGTCATTGGTGACTAATTAAACATTTTATCCCTAATATTTTAAACATAAGAAACTAAATTCAAATATAGGAGGTCTAAACATTTAGATGTAAATCCAAAGGAGCAATGTGTGTTTTAATAAGATGTAAAGTATGAATACTGTTTTTTTATAAGGCATTTGACATTATTGATAATTATTTACCCTCTATAATTGAGCTACACATGATCAAATTCGTTATAGGAGTTTTCAATCAAATTATTGTTGTTTCTTCAAATAAAGCAAGGTTTAATGTTTCTACAATTAGATTCGTAAATTTGAGAAATTATAAGATTTTTTTTTTTAAGAAAGCGAACCAAATTATAAGCTATACAATCTTGATATGTAATAAATTTACGAACGACATGCAAGCACTCCTATCGGGGTGGGGACACATAATATCTATTTGTTAAAATCTAAAGATTTTTTTGGGGGGGAAGAATTTATACATTTCTCACACTAGAAAGTAAGATATAATTAATATAGTGAGGTGATGTTTTAAAATGGACCATTTAGTTTAAACATATAAAAGCTAAGATATAATTAAATAAGAAACATCTCTACAAAATGGTTTAAGTTTGCGTCGAAACCCTGTTATATAGCAACAGTTACTTTTTATTGCATCTTAATAAAGCAATATCGCATTGTAGAACTGAACGGTTAAGTATTTCACGTAATTAACTATACAGTCCCTTTCCTATCGCTTTCAATTCTGTATGACGTACATTTAAGAGTGAGAGTCTATTGAGAAGAAAGAATAAAATACTGAAAATAGGATTTTATATGGAAATAAACCAAAATAAGACAAAAGTCATGATGTGTAGTAAACGAGTTACGAGTTGGATTACGGTTGACTTAAGAGGTTAGAGAAATAATTAACATAATTTTTCAAACTAGAAGTTAAGTTAATGTATAAAGTATAAGACATAGTATGTAGGATTGAGTTGGCCGCAAGGGTTTTTCAAAGAAAAAAGTTTATCGACTTTAAAGAGCATACCTTTATATATCAAGAAAATATTCCTCTAGGTATATGTATGCAGCGTTGCCTTAAATGGGAGTGAAACATGGATTATGGTAGAGTTGAAAAGAAAATACTAAAAGTATCTAAAATCTGGTGATACAAAAGAATGTTGAAAATATCACGAGAGAGTAACCAAAGCAGATGTACTTAGAAAGTCAAAGAAGGAAATCCTTGCGAAAACAAAGAGTTAATAGGATCGACCACATACTCAGAGAAAGTTTGACTAAGTTAAAGGATATAGTGAACGAAATAAAGCAAGAGGAAGACCATGGATGGGATGTATGAATAAGTAACAGATGATGTTGCAAAGAACAATTTGTAAAAATGTAAAATACTTGAATCAGGATAGAGAGAAGAGGAGAGCTGCAGCAAGCCAATCGGAAGATTGATAACAAATGATGATACGATCACTCATTACGCTAAAGTTATTGGTTACCCCATGTAGTATTAGGAATATAATTAAGATGAAGTAGCTTTAGAGTAAATCTACGACTTTGTAAACCATATCATCAAAGTGATCATTTGGAGATCTTTTAAAACGAGCTAATGACTGACAAATGACATACATACCTTTTATAGATGGATATCTGTACCAGAGTTTACGCTATATATGACATCAAAGTAACTTTATAAATAGTACTAAATTGTATTAAAGTGCGCTCTGTTTATCATGAAATGTGGCAGTCTTAATGTCTGGTGTAATACTTGTTATCGAATAATAAATCAACCAATTATAAAAGCAATGAGCCATGCTATAGTCTTGAGACCACAAGAAAATAAATATCCTACGCCTTTGGCGTTTAGTATCTGCACCATTTTATTGTTTACGTCAACTGCACATTGTTTTACGAAAATTAAAGCATATCAATAAATAACATGCTACTTTTGGTGATAATTAATGGTAGGCGTAGATTTATAAATCAACGTTTCAGAAATAATTAACTTCTTAATATTATAAAAATGTGTCTGCTTTAGCAACCCATATAATTTAGAATGTCAGGCAAATTAAAAGCTCTGCGCTCTGGCAGACGGAAAGAAAATAATTAAACTTTCAAACACCACACCAGGGACGTGCCGACGACGTATTGCTTCCGTACTTTGATTTAAGGGCGTGTGAGGGGTGCATCAGCCTCCTTGGTGACGAGTCAGATGAATCTGCACTTGGCCACGTAATTACCGATGCAACTGGAAAGGTTATTTATTAAGAAGACGAGGGTAGTTTGAATAAATATACCCGCATCAACATGATGGGGATGGTAAGCCAGCAGTGATACAGCAAATGTCTCCCCCAACCCTCGAGTGCACTCGACCAAGATTCGGAAATTAATATCTTAGTACCTGCATTCCAGTCGATTGCGAGGTCAACGTCTTAGACCAAGTGGCCCTCGGCGTGGTTATCTTTATTTAATTTATTTGAGGAATTTAACTTTCATTTTCTGACTTAACCCATTATATGAGCATACAACTTTCAAACATGCAGTCAATTCCTCACTCTGAAAGGCGAAGTCCCTATTTCACCAATGATCCATTCTTCGGCTATGCCGGGAATTGAGCCCGAGATCCTTAGCTCAATGATCAAATAGGCTAACGAGTGAGCTAGGGTGTCAGAAGGATACAATTTCGAGGTCCATGCACGACAGACCAAACAGATGGAATCAGTAATTAATAAGTTTTGGCACGGATGTCCCTTTATTCGAAGGTTATTTCTTTGTTTAGGGCATAAATAATAATAATTTAATAAAACAAACCAAATTAAAATAAAAAATTAACCTCTCTAACACTCCCGTTCCTTACATACGACGAATAATAAAGAACTAGCGAAGGCGGACAAAAGGTAGAGTATTCAATCAAAGTATATATACTCTGCAGTGGAAACTGGCGCATCACCACTTTATGTTCCCCTCTGATGGTCTGATTTCTCGTTTACAGCGTCACGCCCCACTAACGACCCGGCAACACCACTAATGTATCAATCCTCAGCTGGTTTTATGGTCTCTGCTGGTTTTGGGGCTGACAAACAGTCCCGGACAGCCACAAGAAGGAAATACAGTATTTATTTTTTTACTAGTCCCAAAGTGTTTTACAACCCGTTTGAGCTAGCAATTTATTCACATTAATAAGGTAGATATGAAAAAGGTAGAATTTATTCAGGAACTGTACCAGTATTTGTATGGAAGGAGGGTGGATACAATTATTTTTTTTAGCAAAAATAAATAAATCATTACACACATTTGGGATTCGAATCTTGACCTAGCATCACCAAAAAATCCCACTAGATTATATTGACGTTTATTCGACGTGACTATTGATGCGTTTGAAGGTTAGCATCCAGCCACGTTATCCAGTATTAGATAGTATGAACCTATCTTAATTTTTTTTAAACTTGATTTGTAATAGCTTCCAGGTGATAAAATTGATATATTTGGTTTATTCTATATAATAAAATGCTCAATATACAAATGTGAATAAACTAAGATTTTATTTTGAAATACATAATTATTTTTGTTGAGCTGAATAACTAAAATCAAAACAAAAATCTAAGTTATTTGAGTTTAGCTACATTTTTAATCCCTTGTTTAGAAATATAAAATGGATAAGAGTGATATAAAATGTGATGCAAATAGTTTATTTTTAAGAGCATCATTACTTTAGCATATTGCAATGGAAATAAGAATACACTTGTGAAACGTATATATACATATTATATATATAAACATACACACACACACACACATACATATATATAAATATATTTGGACTCTGTTAACACCACGATATGTTAGACGGTTGAATAATAGTAGAAGAGATCATTTATAAAATCTAAGAATATTATTACAATATTTAAGTATAGCAAAACTAGATTTAACCAGCCTTGCCAGGGTAGCATCACAGTACAATGCGTGGCTACTCCACGCAACGCTTTTCTTTGCTTCAAACAGAAATAAAATCTCTTCATTTTAGTTCTAACAATATAGTTTTTGATAATTCTTAAAAATCTAATAAAAAAATTAAATTCCAGCTTCGAGGTGCACATGCCTGTTCACAGGGACTACTAATTTCAAAATTTCAGAGAATTGCATGCGGTAGAAATAGCGCTATATTAATGACAGAGACAATCACTTCATTTTATTAATAAATATAACACCCGAGAAAAAGAACAAGCAACAGGCTTCAAATTATTATTTTTAAAGCGCACAAAATTCATAAATAAATTATTTTAAAAAAATTAATCATGTTACAAGAACTATATTTACACATCCTGGGAGTTATAATAATTTGAAATATAATAAAATATTGAAATTAACACTATTTGAGCACAATTTTAATAAAACTTTTACATACACATAAAAAAAAAGGTGTATTAGAAAAAATCTGTTTCTTTAACGATAGTTTGATCCCTTTGGTAAAATTGCAGATAATCAAAAAGTAACCTTTCATGTCAAAGTAATCAAATAATCCACATATACCTCCTATATTCAAATAAAATAAAAAATTATGTTTATATTTGAGTAAAATGGATAAGATTTGAATTATATATACACATATATACAGCCAGGCTTAGTTCAGGTTCAATCTTGTCGCTGCCACACAAAAAAGAACATGCATGTTTGAGTTTTGTGTATGTGTGTGTGTGTATGTATAAAATGTGTTTTCGCAGTTGCATACAAGAATACGTCTTTTCTAAGGAACTAGAAGGTTTTGTCTGCTTTGGAAAAAAAAAAGGCAGTGGAGATGGAATAGACTATAATACCAAAATAAACTAAAAAAATAAATAAAAAATAAGAGAGGAAAGCAATCAAATTTTACAAAGCGTTTGTATGGCTGTTATAGGTGAAAATAAAGTGAGTGAAATAAACCTTTGACTGCAAGAAGAGCAAACAAAAAAAAAATCAACTCAGAGGAATAAAAACAAAACCGTGTTACTATGGGAAGATGCGGCACAACATCAACATATTTTTTTACGAGTTCTATTCTTTTGTCAAGAATAAACCTTTAATAAGAAAGTATTGTATTGATATCAAAGAAGATAAATTAAATAATGTTTATACATAAATCAAATGTTTAAAGGCATTTTAAATTGTTATTTTAGAGCAGTGGTTCTCAATCTTGTTTTGTTCACGGCACACTATTGTCTGTTCAAAGTCCTCGCGGCACACTGAACGTGCAAGTTTGCGACACTACTTGATGCTCGGACAAGCGCATGATCAGAGACTTCTCTTCGTTGAACAGGAAATGTGTGAGGGTTTGTATTCATTCAACCCCGAAATGAACTTTAGTGAAAGAAATGACAAGCTCAAGTTTCTCATTAATTACTCAACTAAATGATTGATTGCAAGCCATTAAATTATCTGAAAAATAAATAAAATTAAAGATTAGGAACATTTTTTCTTATTCCTTAAAAAAAAATTATAACTGAATGATACTACGTTTAATTACTTTACTATCAAAAATAATATAACATCGATAAATTCGCAGTATTCATAATTAATTTTGTGGGGCACTTGTGTGCCACGGCACCCTCTTTGAGAACTAATTTATTAGAGAAGTGCAGAACCTACCATCTATAGGACACATCTGCTCAGTCAATAGCGGACAAATTAAAATCTATAGTTTATTTATGTTGGCAAAGCCAAATATATCTCAATGTGCAAAGAAAAAAAAAGAAAGAACTTCTACATTAAAACCAATACATTCAAGTAGGTTTTTCTGCATACTTTTAATTTAAATAAAATAAAAGTTTGCATGGGCCACATAGTTGCAAATTAAAAAAATATTTGGTCTAGAGTTAAAAAAAGAAATATTTTGAAAATATTTCTGCAAATACGACAGATACAAAAATATGTTATGCATAAAAATTAAGGATAAGAAACTTCCAAACAAAAAAATTTGTTTTGCTTATTTTGACTTATGTGCTACGATTTTATTGTAATGCATGATATAAAATGAATCAAATCGCGTGCGACGGCAGTAAAACTCTCGAACGCGGGCGTGGGGTACCATAAACTTCAATAACTTCTGAACGAATATTGAAGTTTAAAAATAAAGCAATTTAAAGAGGTAGAAAGTAGCTTTTTATTTATTTGTTAACAGCTTTTATTATGTTATAATGATGAAAAATAAGTTTAATCAACTGGTTTTATTTTTTTGAAAATCATCACATATTATATATAGGCTTACAAGCGACAAAAATGTCCTAAATAAACGTTCTCATGAAGGTCTTTGTATACAATATTCCAACATGACAGTGTGTTAGGAAATAAAAATAATAACTGCAATATAAAAAATATATAAGGCTTTTGCTGAGTTCGTTTTTTCTGTTTAAAGTTTTTTTGTATGCATTATATTTTTAGCTATCGCGGAAAAATTACATGAGGGGGTTAGACAACGTGATTTGAACAATCATTTATTTAAGGATAGTATCTAACATTAATAATAAAAATAATTGCATTTCATTATTATTTATTCTAATAACGATGTAAATATTATGTAAGAATAAGAGTGTAATAATATGTTACACATGCTTAATTTGTTGATATCGTAATTTCAAAGTGGTATGTAATCGGGTTTTATTGTAAATCTTTATATTTTACCAATTACATAGATTGCGTCAACGTTGTTTGTATAAATAATAAATTTAATAAAAAGAATGTATGTCCCGATGAAATCAAAAGTTATCAATGGATACTCATCAACGAACTAACATTAAAATAACAGAAATAGTCATAAAAGCAACAAAAAAAACTATAATAGTAGTACATTCTTTGTTAAAAAGCCATAAAAATTTGTATTTTTAGCTGCTATAAAAATAGTAAGTGAGATGGGGATGTAGGTAGGGTACGCGAGAAACGCTCAGATTTTGTGCAGCTTTTATATCAAAACTATTTTTGGCCAAATTAAATAAAATATTTCTCCAGTAGAAGTATAATAGCTTAATTTTCTTCACATGCTGATATCAACAGCTGTCGAATATCCGTCACGAGCATAGTGGCATTTGATAATAAAATGTTTAAATTAAGAGAAAAAGTTTTTATTACATTCGTAGATAGATACGTTTGACCTGATATTGTTGTTAAGGTCAACATGCAAAGAAAATTTAACTATGTTCTATTGGAGAAATAATGTATTTATTTTGGTCAAAAAAAGTGTTACTATAAAAACTGCAAAAAAACCCACCTTATCTCGCGTTTTTTACGTCCCATAAATAATCAATGTTCATGTGATCAGCGTCTTAGTACTCGTTCGGAATCTCCGATATATTTAAACACAATATTGGTTTAAGAAGGTAGAATTTAAATTAAACATAGCAGCATTTTTCATGAAGGGAGAGTGGGAAATAATTTATGAGGATACACCTCAATACACCTGTAAGTGATTCGATGCCTTACTTCCCCCTTCATCCGCTAACCAGATCAGGTGAGACTGACGCCTTAGTACAATGACAATATCATAATATTTATTTCAGTTCCAGTGTGTTTGACTATGGCTGGAGTTCAAAGCGCGATTATATGTATTTTAAATTTTTGATGTTTACTTTTCCATGGTCTCTTTCGACAACTTTGATGTATCCCCTTACAATTAATTAGTCTAATTATGTGGTCTTATGATGCTTAGTTAATGTAGTTTTCCCCATGGATAATTAGTTAAAGTGGTTTACCGCAAATACAGTGTCCATAGCTCAATTTGAGGTGGTACCGAGGAAAATATTTAATTTTAAATATACATACAGGACCATCCTGTTATCCAATTAGTAAATTCACAGGTTATATATATGATGTTACATGTACTGTCCTTGGTTAATTTAGTATGTAATACGTGTTTAGATATAATTTGTGTTTAGAA
Organism: Timema californicum; assembly: GCA_902141385.1. NCBI lineage: Eukaryota > Metazoa > Arthropoda > Insecta > Phasmatodea > Timematidae > Timema > Timema californicum. The sequence goes on from CABFOW010002906.1 coordinate 11,531, forward strand.
AATGAGCGTTGGGATAGCCCAAACAGGCAAAAAAATAAAAATGCACTACTAAAAAAATCTCATTCAATAAAATTAAGCATAAGTATAGAACGCCAACAAAACATTATTTCATCCAAACTTATCGTTTATGCTATTTAAAAAATGTTATAAATTACAGATTTCTTAAAAGCAAGGGAAAAGAACCAGGCCATAAGTCTGCTTTCAACTCGAAACATGACGCAGTGCAAATATATTAAAAATAAGAAATACTACAGAAGATAACTATCAGACAAGCTTTGCAGATAAAACTCAGATTATATATATATATAAAATAAGACTATATCAAAGAAAAGTAGACTTGGGGCATCTAAAAAAGCTTTGGTAAAATTATATATTAATTTTTTTTATCAAGAGTTCAAATACGATCTAAAACCGTAGAAAAGAGGAACATTACAAAAAGGAAAAGGATTTAAAGATTTGGAAAGCTGAAAAAAAAAGATCAAATAAGCTATAAGTATTATATTTTTCAAAGTGAATATGGTTCAGAGCAGCCTTCTGTCCATCCCCGTGGATTATTTAGTGGTTGGAATTATTTATTATTTACTTTTTGTCTAGAGAAGCTGGTTTGATTCGGCCCCAGGAAGATATTTACTATTTATATAAAGATTCGCCATGCAGAAAATTAGTACCTTACCAGGAGCTGTGACCTAACGGATAGTATTATGTGCAGTGTCTTAGGTTAAGTGCGTTTACTAGTTAATACCTGCGTTTAGAAAGTTCACGTTCAATATCTCAATCATAACAAAAATTACATAGTATTGTTGTAGTGATAGATTTAAAATATGATATCTCTCGTTTTGTTTAGCAACTTGAAATAGCCCTAGATTTAAAAAAAAACGATCAGTTTCAAAAAACTGCACCACAAGCAAATCTTGTCTGGTTATAACCAGATACACGCTCCGTGCGCGGCATAGTAATGTAATGGAGGCAAATGGAAATACACCAGGATTTGCTTGGAGGGAGGTTGTAAAACAATTATAGAATTGGGGGAGACGCAACCTCAGTGAATTCGCCAAGGCTTTGAATCCAGCCTCGAGGCTCAAAAGTCGGGCACATGGTCCATGAGAACAACTTTTCTGAAAACATTTATAGTTAATACAAAATAATCCACCACAAAATTATTTCATATAAGTTTAGTTTTTTTTTCTTAATATATAAGTTAAAAGTATTAATTTAATTTTGATCTTTATCATTGATTTTATTTTATTTATGATAATAATAATTATGACAAAACTAACAACAGTTTTTGCCACTAGAAGATGAAAATTAATAATTCGGTATACTGAAAATCTATTTCATTCATATGCATTGGAAGTGATTTTTTCAAAGTTAGGTCATTTCATCCTTTCTACGGGACGAATATGGCTGCATTTCCATAAAGTTATATCAAATCTTATGTTTAACTTAGGCTGTAGCTAAAAGAGGTTTGAAGATAAAGTTTTTTTATTTAGAGTATTTAGCTTTCCAAAATATCTAACAATGCACCTAAAATTACATATCTATAAACCAAAAATTTACTAATTGGATAACAGAACGAGTTTGTACACAAAACGTAAATATCATCAGTACTATTTGGAAGCAAACTAGGGGTCCTTTAGACATGTGGTTTACCATCCTAACAAGTTAACCACGGCCGGAAAGACACACTAAAGTGCAAGGCTTAGATAATATATATTTCAATTAATAAATATATTCCACCACAGGCGAATGGCTATTCTCGAATGGGCACCCTGTATAAAGTTCGAAACGCTAAGTAGTACGCACGAACCGGCATGATCATGGTATAGTGGTTTTCACTTCTGACTATAGCACGACAATTTTGTTTGGATCCCAACCGACTGCAATGATTTTAAACAATTTAATATTCTCTGTGTTTTTTCCATCGTATCTCTAGACAAAGCCTAGTGCTTTCCCGATACTTTGTTACGTCCCATCATGATTATCGACATATCTGTCCCGGTAGATTGACCGAGCCTTCTAGGCCGGTTCTTCTTGCTCTCTATGCTGAGTGCCAACACTATAGTTTTAAAAAAACGCGCGCGTGGACACACAGACTTAAGTGTCAACATCGTCTTTTCTGATATGCCGGTAACAGGGAGGGTCAGGGTTCCGATCCTAGCCGAGTATATTGAAAGATTATTCTCCTAGATAGTTACTAACGCTCCCTCCACATAGATGAGAGTAGGCGTATACTCCGTTACCATGACACATTACACTTTCTTTAGAGATGTGAGATGGAAAGTTTTCCATTGGTTTTACCCACAAAATTTTCCGTTTTTAGAATTGGTTTACTATTATTAATATTAGTCAAGGGGGTGGTGGTGGTGGTGGGGGTGGT
>CABFOW010002906.1:22789-81963 GCA_902141385.1 Timema californicum
TTTTTTTGTATATATATATATATATATATATATATATATATATATATATATATATATATATATAAACTCTACTAACGTTATGTGAGAATAAATAACACACGACATTGTAAAGGGAGAGTGGAGTTTGATTCCAGTCTATTGATCCGTAGTTGTTTTCGTTTTCCTCTATGTGGTTTCTCATCCTATCTCCTAGGTGTGCTTTTGAAAAAGAGAACATAAGAAGAGTTCCATAATAAACTTTGTCTAGATTTTCTAAGATAAGGTGATATATTTTCAAGGGTTTTCAAATCTACAGTAAGAAATTCTTGGAACTTGTAAACGTATTTACCCCTTGAAAAGCGGAACATAAATTGTTATTGCTCTCGTGTTTATTTGTTTTTCACATAGCTACTTTGTGTACAAATAGAAGTAATTCCCTTCGGCACGATTCTCGACAAAATACGTTGTTGCTCCTTCTGTCCTCGGGCTAAGCTAAAGTATTCTGACAAGTCCGTGCTGATCCGAGCCGATGCAATGCTCACCTTGCCATTTATTTACATATACATATTTGCGATCGTGATGTGCCGATTCGATCCGATGTGCATCCACATTAATCCACATACTAAAACCACTGGTATTGTGGTTTTTCGGTGTGAAGAATAATTGTGTATCTTCAGTGGCCGTAAGGAGTCACTCTCCTGTTAGACTAGCCTGCTAATGGTTTCCCACTCTCCTTTAACGCTATTGCGGGTAGATTACCTCTAAAATGTTTCCTTCCTCATCATCCCATACACCATTAGAGTGATCATCATATATGCATATAACCTAAAGAGGTAGTAAGACGCGGCGTTTAAAAAAATATAATGGTGTACTGTTTAAGTTGGGCTTTTTTTCATGACCCACGCATTATGAAAGCTCAATTTTCATAGGATGAGCCTTTAATTAAATACATACCTATATACTCTTTTGAAGTTAATAAAGCTTACATTTTACTATATTATTAGTGTTATTTTAGGTGTTGATAATACCTATGAAACATGACAGATGCAAAAAGATAACAAGACCTGGTGTTTTAATATGTGAAAACTTTTTTAGCGGTCAGATAAAATTCTTTCTATGAAAATTGGATTATACTTATCTGGGTTGTGCGCCTATTTACATCCTTAGAGTAGAGCTGAGAAAGATAGAATTTAATGGAATTATTCTAGCATTTTCATGGAATGATAGTGAGAACGTATGTTCAATATAAGTACGTATAACCTATCATTACTACTATTATAACAGGTGTTTAACTAATATTTGTGTATGTCCATTCAACTAAAAAAGTTTAGTACTTTCCTAACCTTAAGGAAAGTCAAATGGCAGCGAGTGTCTGTAGTTTTTTTTTATTTGTACTCAAATCTTTCTAGTGTACACCTTTTCCTCCTCTGCAATAAATTGACTGGAGATGAATTGTTTAAGATCAGTAATGTGAAGCAGGAAGGATTGTCTTGTGTCGGTGGAAACAAAGCGCCCTACGTGACGGGTAGTATTTTGTGCAGAAAAAAATGTTCACTTTGCATCAATATACACTCAGCTCCAGTCAGCACAGAGTCAAGTAACCCTAGCGATCCCTCGACACAAGTTTTATTGATATTCAATTATGTCAAGGAACGTTTATGTTTCTGAAATATGATTAGCTAGTAGTTCTATGAACAGTAAACCTCATTTTTTCTACGTTTATGAGTTAAGGAAGTATAGTTTTTGAAACCTATCTTTGAATTTCTAGTTGAAATTTCTTCTATAATTTTCCCTCGTGTTTGAAGTAAGTAATTTTTATTTGATAATAAAGCTAAACCAAAAAAACAAATGAATACTATATTTTAATAGTAAATTTTGACAAAGAATAACCGTTATTTACGTGGTTTTAGAACTGAATTCTAACAACAGATGTCAAAAATTCAAATAAATACGCGCGCTGTGCTCGATCGAGTCCTTATAGTTTTAAATTCATATCACTTGAGGAAGCAATTTTTGAGCGGCCACCATCTTGAAAATGATAAATTAAATTGCAAAATCATATACACACGTCGTTAAAATTGGCAGTAATCATGGAACAAACAAACAAAATGATAAATGGTCTAGGATCTCACTCCACTAGTATAATATTAGTGTGAGCATAACCTGTTAGAACATCTCAATAAATGTATTTTCTTAACCACACGAGAGCGTTGCGTGGTTTCATTTGGTTGGCTCTCAATCAAGGCCCCTGCAGTTCGTATAGTGAGCCAAGATAAACTTAGCATGTTATTTTTCTTGCGACACCTTGCGATGAACACGGATGGGAATTATCAAATGGTTCGGTTACCAATAAATGTGCCATGTTTGGCAGTTTATATTATGAATATCAGCAGGTATGGCAGAGCGGTTAGTACAACTTAATCTGACACAGAAGGCGGTCCCGATCGTCTGGATGGTTAATTATTTTTCTGAAACTTTTCACAATATTTTTCAAAACCTGAATGGTGACGTGATTTCTTTTTGTAAATCACTAGCCCTACCTTATTCCCTTGGTTAAATAGTTTACGTCATTAGTATTTATATTTAATTGAACAAGAGTATATACGGGAGTATGAGGATAGAGGATAATTTACGTATGTGGATGAGGTAGTCCTAAACGGTTTGTATTGGAGATTTGAGCAATAAGACCGGCCCTTCCATAGATTTATAAGATAGCCTTCCCATTATTGGATATTAGAGGCTCAAGATCATGGTACGTTGCTTTGACGAACGTTGGATAGCAAAACGTTATATCGTGCATTTGTTCATCCACGTAGCAATGCGTCAGTTAAAGTTCACAAATATTTTCATCCACATTAATTTTTCTCAAAGCTTAAGAATATCGACGAGACCTGATTTTTTAGAACTTCATTAATTTGTCAACGTGTCGGACTTAGTGACAGGAGTTTGATTACAACTAAAAATAATTATATGCAATAGGTCAAAGTACAACGCGACGAACTATTTTTGTGTAAGGTTTAGTGTTAGGTAAGTTTAGTTAAATATATTTTCAGTTTTTATTATAAAAAGTCATGTTTAAATTCAACGATGCAAATTACATCTATTCCAAGAACTCTGGAGATTACTCAACGTGTAAAATTAAACTATAAGTATCTACTGAAGCAGTATTTGGTAGTAAAAAATGTTCCCCATAAAACTATTTAAAAAAATAAGGATGCTAACTCGTGTTACCTCCCATCCAACCTTAATGTCCCAAAGAACTAAACGCGAGACAAGGAAATAAATATGCAAGAAGATAGCCAGCCACCCCGTATAACATATCCCCGTTTTACGTCTCAGGATAACTCACCTGACAAAGGATCCAGAAGTGGATGTAGTCGACTTTTACCTTTTCAGCTATCGTCTTGTATACACAAACCGCCAGCAAAGAATGAATAGTACGACTATCCTAGCCTCAGGGCGACCTTAGAAAAAAAAGTGCAGGATAAAGGGGGGAGGGACCATTCGACACATGTAGCCTGCAGTTCTGATTTCATCTTTCTCCAACCAACCATGTGGATAGGTACAGTCATGGGAGCAATGCATACCTAATATTGAGACTACAGTTCTTGTCACGACAGTAAGCTAGTTGTTGATTTCACACAGTTAGAAACTTGGAAATTTTACTCTTACGAAATAGGTTTGAATTAGGTTGTGTGTCTGCCTACCAAACTTGGATATGATCAACAGAATGCTCAAAAAATTGATAGTAATAATTGGTGGAAACGAGGGTTCTCTCTCTCACACAGTGGCGAATCTACAGTAAGAAGATCGTGTGTAATGTATGTTATATAACTAAGTTTGTTTGTAGGTCATGTGATATCATCCGTTTATTTAAAAAATGAAGTTTTTTTTATCGCATCTTCAAATCCGTTTGGACTGTACGCATACATTAATCACGTTAGTAAGATAAGGATTAGGAAGGTAGAATTTAAGAAATATAACCACATTTTCAAGAAGGGGAAAAAATCCCCAAAACACCTAACCAGAATTTGAACCCCGAATCTCCCTATCACCGTAAATCTAGTCCAATAAGACAGTGACACGTTAGACCAGGAGAGCACCGATGCAGGTAAAATTAAAGTTAAATATACCTAATAATCATAAAAAATAAATTAAACAATACTTTTATGTGACTTGACAAAAAGAAGACGTCCAGGCAATAAACAACAAAAACTGAAAATATATTATAAAGTTAAGATATGACCTGGGATCGATTCAAGGTCCCTTAATACAATCACTATGGTCTGGTTTAATGAACGGGAAATGTATGTACAAAGTCTTACATTTATTTAATGTATACATTGGTTCACGCGATTAAATGTAGTTATTTCACTAAGCTTAGCTTTCAACTCTTGAAATTGACACCATACGTCAAACGTTATTTTAGAGCACATATCATGGCGTATAATTTTTTTTAAATAATTATATCAACCCATCACCTACAAATTAGATTAATTCTAGAAGACACAGTAGCGAGTCCCTCAGACGTCAATACATCTATGTGAAGAGAAGATTTAACCAATGATAGTTAATTTTACGCCATATGGTTATCAGCCTGGTACCCCTAGCTCACGATGCAGACTTGCTAGTGGTCGAAGTCTGACAAGACTTATAATGAGATCACAGTAAATCTAGTGTCTTTTAGAAATATAAAGAAAGGGGTTTCAACTAACGGCTCGACTATAATTATAATATATATTTTGGAACGTTTTAGGATTTAGGTAGACTTTATCCAAAGTTATGTTCAATCCTTTTCTAAAGTGTATTTTGACATATTATTTAAACATGTTAATTTTTAGCACCAACTGTTGGGCCTAAGGTTATTGTATTTTTACTAACATAACTTAAATTGTCTATGAATGATTTAAAATATACGCCCTGTATCTGTAAATGCGTGGACATGTTTGCGCAGAGTATGGTCGATACACGTTTAATTAATTCGAAAGTGTGCTGTTGTTTTTTTACCAAGTCTTACAGCGAGTAAAAGCTATCAGCATTTAAATTATTATTATTATTATTATCACCGCGTCTTACTACCCGTTCGGGTTATACGCGGACTTACGCTAATGTGTAATGGTAGGGTGATTGTGAGATGAAATGAAGGACTTACAGTTTAACGTGGAATCCGAACCACGGTGAAACCACGGTGGAGGCCTGGCATTCCCCACAGTCACAAGTTGTGGTTAATACACGTCTTGTCAGAGGTGAAGGAAGGGTTTGGAAAATCAGATAAATCTGTGCCGGGACCGAGGATTGAACCCCGGCCGTCAGCACAGAAGTCTGACACCTTACATCTAGACCACCAGGTCACCAGCATTTAAGTAAACCAATGGAAGGGGGGATTAATCAGGTAGAATTTAGAATAAATGTACTCGCATTTGCGGGGCTGGACAGTGGAAAACCATTAAGGTAAAGGCACACTCAGCGGTGAACTGAGCCCTGACCTCCCAATTACTAAATAACCATAAATAAAAACTGGTTTGATGATCAGTCGGCGTTCCTATCAATGCGAGTAGCTCAAAAAAGTAAAATTGGTACACACCCAAAAGTACACGGAAAGAACACCTAAATACATCGTAAGTTCTTTAACGTAATAGGAAATAAAACTAAACAGACTGTTTAACAATCATTTTAAGTTATTTTACAAAGCGTTAAGCCAGAAAGACGCCAAGTCAATATAAAAACACGGTGCCATTTTGTTTACAATATCCTCCAACTAGGATGACATTGCAAGTTTTTGATTCCTTATATTTTAGACAATAAAAGTAAAGTTAAACAGTAGCGTACGGAGCAAATTTTTATTTTGAAATATCATGGAATGGGAATTACAAACATGAAATTACACTTAGACTTTATACATGTTTTATATTTGTCTAGACAGGAGATGCTTGCTTTTTTTCTTTCTTTCCTCTTTTTTTACCAGAATATGACAGTTTCTTTGTTGATTTTAATATACGTAGATTCCATCTTGACATCAAATACAAACACAAATTTAAAATGGAATATTGTAAATGTCACATACATTTTCACAAAAAAGAAAAAAATATTTCATTTATATTTAAATTAATTAAGATTAAGTCTACGACTATAGAACAGTATTATGATTGTATGTGTATAACAAATAAGTTATATGATAGTTCCACATTTTTTATGAAATAACGCGGCGAGTAATATCAAGTGTAATCAAAGCATTAAATCTCACGAGAGCGTAAAATACATCAGTTAAAAATCTGGTATCTTACATTTTACTATGTAAATGTTTCCCAAACTGTGTTACGCGTACCAAAAAGTCCCACTAAGTTTTATTAATCATAAATAAAAGTGTAAAAATAAAACCAGGTAAACCAAATAACGGATACTTCAATCACTTTTATTTAACTTTCTTTGCAGCGGTCACGGCTATGTTTGGCCTATTAAAATTTAGAAAGATCGTTTGGATTTTAAAATTATTATTATTATTATTATTACTTAGCACCGCGTCTTACTACCCGTTCGGGTTATACGCTTTAAGTACTAATTACGCTAATGGATTAGGAATTGGGAAAGATTAATTAGAGGAAGTGGATCCTCATTTGCGTGGAGGGAGAGTGGAAAACCATTTAGGAAAATCCCCTCCTAGTTCACCCAACCGAGATTCGAACCTCGATCTCCCCGTCCTCGGCGGTCGAGCTCAACACTACTAGCGCGTTAGCCAACTACGTCACTGAGGCAGGTTTTGGATTTTAATAGATAGCAGGTATTTCTTTCCTTTATCTTAAATTAAGTTCTTGAAGGGGTACGTTGTAACGTTGCCATAGACTCAAAAAGGCGTACGTAACTGACGAAAGTTTGGGGATCACTGTAATAAGTGATTTTCTGGAGTCATATAGTGGCGGATGTCCTAAAATAGTCTTACAGTTACTAATACCAGAGAAATGATACCAAAATCAATTTAGTTCCTCTATTTCTTAAATTATTTCTGATCGAATGGTAACCAAACAATTGAAGACATCAATAGTTTACAAAATTTCAACATGTTTAAGCAACACTTGCTTAAAATATACTTAATCCGTTTCAGATACATTTTAAAGTCAACCCTTAGACTTTCATTAATTTTGTTTGGAAAAATTCCATATAAATTTGAACTTAAAAACAACATTTTGTTGAGGGTGGATGGCTGTTGTAGACGATGCGCACAAAAAAAATATGACGACAAAAAAAAAGGAACATATATATTAGGCGTAGAACAGATAAAGAAACAAGATCAAAAGAAAAGTAAGATCCACATTCTAGAAATTCCAATGTTGTCTACCTTCGTATCACATTACCACAGAAAGCACAACAATAAAAGAGCAGGAATAAAAGAATGCGCGAGAAACAACAGGAAAGATAAAAGTAAGACAACTTTATTTGATATCCTAGATTTTAGGTTTCGTCTTTGTTCAGATTCTACTCTCCTTTCTCCTCGTAGTAGTGTATAACAGAAAATAAAATTCGTAGAGGAGGGTATTAACAGAACATGCGGATGAGAGCGTTGATGAAGTAGGAATCTTCTTTCAAGGTGGATAAGTAGATACAAGTAGGATCGAGAACCTCCCATAGATAGCTATAAAGTAAGCCATTGAATAGAAAAAAGTCTCACAATTTAGATTGTAATGTTTCGGATAGTTACTACTTTTACTGGACCATAACGTTTGGTAAAAGCCAGTGTTTCTCAAAGTTTAGTCCTCGGACCATTGGTGAAACGCAGGATCTTAGGAACTTTCGTAATAAAAATTAATCAATTAAAAATTTTAATTCAAAATATTAAATATGAAATATCAATACTAAGCCACTTTTTTTTTACCGGTAGACATGGGTCATATAGTAAAGGAAGTCTGTATCAACATAATTAAGTAAATCAATCTGAACAATTATATACCAAAAATTATATGAGGGTTAGAATGTTAAAAATATTCAAAAAACTATTACTTATTAATTCAATATAATTAAATGATTTTTTCAGCATTTAATTTAATTTTGTCTTTTATCTATAGTTATAAAATGGAATTGGCTTAAAATAACGTATTTCCTTCATAATTTATAATTCCTACCCCCCCTCACCCCTTGTCACAGGGCCCGGGTGGTCTCCCAGTGCCCAAAGCTTCCATTTGGTGGTCCTTCATCCCCATAACGTTGAGAAATACTGAGTAAACAATATATTTTCAAAAAATTGTTAGCCTATTATGTTGAGCACAATTTGTTCTAGACTTATAAATTTTGGAAATAAGTTAATTACTTCATTAGCGTCAGTGAGTGAAGGAAAGGCGTAACCTTTCAATGGCCTATTTAACTCACTTTAAATGTCGGAATGAAATTGCTGTATTAATACAAAATCATGGTTTGCAGGTCTCTATTCAAATCCCAGCCGGATGAACTGAGGGTGTAATTTCTTTAAATGTTTTATTACTCTACATCCACGCGAATACGGATATAGCGCCTTTAAAATCTACCTTCCTCATATCTACTCTATTAGCGTAGTTAAAATTAATACAGGTTGGACGGAACAAAAGGATAGAAAAAGTTAAAAGTCTTCAAAATTGTTTTTAAAAATAACATAACATCGTTATAAAGGTATTTAATATATATAATTTGCATTATATCTATTGGAAATATTTCGCCTGTGTTGTACATTGTTCGTCCAAAGTTTATTTAAGTGTGAGTAAGTATATTGTAATATTTAGACTGGATGCTTGTCTAAGCCCCGATTGTTTATAGGAGGCCCACTTTCAACCACCAACATTTTTTTAAAGTCACACAAATTCATCATTCTTGAAATAAGTTTTGTTTAGTAAAAAACTTCCAATTATAATTACTTATGGATTACTGTATACTTTAACATTAAATTTGTAACTAAATGGACTTATTATATAAATACAATTGTATCCGTTTTATTTTCGCCATCGTGGCAACATGAATTTCAAGTTTCCAAATAAAGAGCTTCAGACTGTAGCTCTGTCTAATTATCCATGACCATATTATTGGGAATAAACAGCTCAAAGACGCCACACCAATATTGTTGCGTCTATGGACCATTGTTGGTGGCTGGTGATGCGTTACAACGGTCATTAACGCGGGAACACAATGCTACACAATGGTTAGGTCCATATTATGCCGACAGATGGCAGTATATCATATCAGGACGTAGAAGGGGTGTATTATCAATTAGTGGCGCGTCATGAAAGCTAAGCAGAGATCAGTAAAGCCTACAACTGATTTAGTCTCCTGAGAAGTCAAAAATAAGAACCAGATAACCTTATTCTTGTTTAAAAGTCACAAAAAATATTATTTTTTATTATTAACTCTGTAATTTTAAAATTAGGTAGCTTTGTGATACCAAGAATTCCTCTTGAAAAAAAAACACTTTCCAATTTAAAATATATATGCTCAAAAAATCAGTGTATTATTATTATTTAGTTACAATGAAGTTTAGAGATACATTTGTACCGAATTTGATTTAATTGGAAATATATTTTTAGTCAGATTACAAAATCAATAACATTTAAAGCAAATCCTATTGGACATGAAGATTTTGTATTTTGCTGGTAAGGCGCTTTATTTCAGCAAATATATCAGAGTGAATATATTTTGATTGCGATTTACGTTTGAAAATAACTATTTTTAAATTCATAAAGACGGCGATAAATTATTAATTTGAACAAATTTAAAGATACACGATACTACGGTTTTGTCCAATCGATTAAATTCCCCGTTGATTTATTAGATATTTTAGAAAACTTTTATAAAATATTTGGTAAATTGAGTATAAGTTTTTTAATTGTGAATTAAAGCCATAATTATATTCCTAGGTTGTTGTACTATAAAAATTACTTTACATAAGTTATAAAAAGAGTACATTTAAATAATGTATAGGACTGTTTCAATGTTGACAAATAAATTAACCATTTTAATATTAAAACATTTACTACAACTAATAATATAGTTACTAATTTATTTGTACACCTTTTAAACGGGTTTATACATTATATATGAGTATACACTCTTTTTGAATGCTCAAGGCGAAGAACATTTTGTAATACAACAAACTAGAATATTATAGTGACGTTTGTTTATAATTACATTTCTTATCAAAATAATATATTATATTATCGAGAAAAATAATATGATGCGCTCGTAAAACATGTTTGCTTGTCTGACATGCCAACCTAAAAAAAATCCACATTGATATTAGGCAAGATTCGATTAATTAAATAGGTTGGTGACCCGGCTGTCTAGGGATTAGGTGTCAGACTTCTGTGCTGGGGTTCCGGGGCTCAATCCTCAGTCCCGGCACAGATTTATCTGATTGCCAAACCCTTCCTTCACCTCTGACAAGACGCGTATTAATCACAACTTGTGAATGTGTGGAAATGTCAGGCCTCCACTGTGGTTTGGATTTCATGTTAAACTGTAGGTCCTCCATTTCATCTCACAATCAGCCTACCATTACACATTAGCGTAAGTGCGTATAACCCGAACGCGGTCATGATAATAATAATAATAATAATAATATAATTATATATTATATTCATATTTCCTAGCCCCCACCCCCGTTTCACTTTTAAAAAAGCTTCACATGTGATTTTATTTGGCGTGTTAAGTCAACCCCACGTAAAATGAGATTGCATCCGTTCACCCTTTTGTTATTAGGGGTGAAACAGAAAATATTGGCTCAGGTGGTAAAGGTTGGGTTGGGGAACATGAGCCCAGTGTTTTATTTTTTTAGGCTCATTATAGAAGTCCACTCACCTCAATCACCTTTGTAAAAGCTTTGATGTTTAATTGCTACCCTCAGAATGTTGTGTGCTTCACATCAGCACATGTGTGATAGCTGACCAACACACCTACAGTACTATATTTATTTCTTAATTTTATGATTCCCCGCTTTGGTGTAGTTTACTAATTCATTTTTGTTTAAACTTAAATATTCAACGAGTCGTACTCAGGTAAATAATTGCACAAGTAAAGTTTCTTGTTAGTCCAAATCACAGTGTTTGCAGTAAATTCCAGTGACAATTCAAACGTTTTGTGACTTTTCTCCAGACCCCTCAGAGGAAAGTACTGTGATCGTAAAAAAATCTAACTTTAGATTTTGATACCTTGAGACCTTTCATGACCCTCTGAAACCAATAAAGCTGTTTTGCGATGAAGTTTGTCTCTATTTCGAATTAGAGTCGAAACCTTTTTACTGATCGGGCTAAAACTTGGTATCCAGTGTTTTCATAAGGTTCTCCCGAGGCGATATTGGAATTAGATATCCAACCCTTAAGTTATGGTTAGTTTACTTGATTAGTTTAATTGCAAAATGAAAGAATAATCTTGCAAAATATATTTCTGTTGCTGTCCACGTATGATACTCCTGGACTATTATCAATTTCGTCAAGCGGAGGTGACGGGTGCAAAAGGTGTTTCCCGGCAACATTGGGCGCGCAACATCCAGTAACAAGATGAGAAGAGAACAAGCACTGACGGATGAGGGATAGAACGAAGAGCAGCTTCCTAACCTCCCTCCACAAACCCATCCTTCTGATGTAATGTCTTTTCGTATAAACCTTATAATCTTTCTTGATGGACGTTCAGCAAGGAGCACACAGCTTCTTCCTCCCACTAACCAGTAATGCGTTCTCCAATAAAGTAATAAAAAAACGTAAGTAACGAGAGAAGAGGGTTCAATATTAAAAAGAAAGAAAGAATAAACCTCGACGTGGCAGTGGTGTCGGTGGTTGACAAGACTTTTCATAAAGTGGGGGTGAGACCAGGCTGGCACATGCTATGGCGGGGTTGCTCCAATCTTGCTTAAACACCCTCCCCTCTCCACCACCCTTCACCCTTTTTACAACGCTTTCTTCACCACTCCCGACATCCGCGGACCATCATCTCCGTATATACATGCATACACTTCTGTCAGGAGTGTGAAAAATGTGAAAGGGTGAAACAAGGGTTGCCTAAGAAACTGTTGTATACAAGACAAACTATCAAACCAAAAAGAGACGTTCAGGACATCACAGGTTGTCGGGGGAGGTATGATATAATCGAGAGTTGACGGTGTATTGAAAAATGAAAGACTGTTTTTAATACTCGTATAAGAATAACAATTTTTTTTAATGTATTTAGTTTCTAAAATGTTCTCTAAATAATGTATTGTAGGAAATGTTAAATATATATAATTAAAATAGATTTGTTTTAATATAAACTTAGGTATAAATTATAAGAGAATATTAAAAAAACATATCAAAGGAATATCTTTAAAAGTGTGGTATAAGATAACTGTCTTAGAATTGTGAATTAAAAGGGTGCTGAACAAAGATGTTACCAATAATATTTAATATATTAAAATTGTGAAAACGTAGCATGATATTTTTTATAAACTTTATTATCCCTGGAAAAGATGAAAATCAAAAAATCATAAAACATCAACAGTATGTTACAGCGTTGTCCGTTCCATTCGAGTTTAAGTAGTTGGCTTGTGTTTAGTATAACGCCGCACTTGAAGTTGAGGCGTAATAAATCTGACTATAAAACTGGCCCTTAGTGTTAACTTGAATTTTATAATAAAACTTCAACTAAGTCATCTTTGATTCGAAACCAACCAGCTCAGAAATAAAACTTCTTCCTACTGTCCTGAAGGGTGTCTTTTTCAATCCCAAGGAGTAAATGTACTGCCTGTGAAAAAATGAAATGGAATGTACTACTTGTTTCCGAGAGGTAAGTCTCTAGAAGCTAAATTGGGGGCAATTGGATAAGTGTTCTTTCTTTGCGACAGTTGTAGCTAAACGAAGAAAGTAACCACGAATACTCTGTACATCCCTGGCAAATAAAGAGCCGCGGTGGTAATGCTCATTACTTCAGCAGATGCCGGGACGTGCCATGGAAAATACTTGGACGTGAGTAATGAAAACAAAGGCACAAGTGAACGCTTGCTCCTCGACTGGAAGCGCTATCAACGCCCTTTTCCCAAACATATTAAACAAGTGAGGGAGGTTGTATAAAGATGGCGCGGTGAAAAGTTGGTTGAGGAGGGGTGTTTTCTGCTCTAACACTTTGTGTAACTATTTAACTAGCAGACGCTTCTACTCTTCAACATAATTATACAAATTAGACCAAGAGTTCATTATAATGGCTTACTTAATACTTTAAGCACGTTAATCTTATAGAATAAATATACGAAAATATATTTAGGATACGGTTGCATAAAGTTTTATATTCGTAAATTTTGAAAAACGACACCTGCAAATGGTTTGAATTGAGTGTACAAGTGTTATTTTTTCAAAATTTACGAATATAATATTATTATAGTTTCTATTTGTATCAGTGTTCACGCGTGCCAAGGCTTCAATCTCGTCTGATCTAGTTTGCCGTTGACAGGAAGGTCAGGTTTAAATCCCGGTAGGGTGACCAAGGATGGTTTTCCCCAATAGGGTTTCTCATTTTCCCTTCACGAAAGTTCGGGCACATTTACTTTAAATTCTATCTTCCTTATCCATACCCTATTAGCTTATTAAAGGCGTATAGCTCTGTAAAACATAAACTTATCAATTTTTTTCATAAATTGGATCAAAATTTTCATAGGCTAATGGTGGTTAAATAAATACCAATAATTATTGATAAAGACAATACATTTATTAAAATATGAGAATGGCGGATGAAACAAATGATGAATTAAAATTACTAACAGGCATTTTTATATGTATACAATATTTTTGCGGACACGTCATTTCAAGTAATGATGTCAATGATAATTTAAAAGGTGATTTTCTAAAAGGAAGCTTTTACTTTTTCACGGACCCTAAGAGAGAACAAGTATTGTGATTGTCCAAAAAGTCAAATTTGATATTTTAATGTATGTCGACGTTTCATAAACCACAAAACCCGAAAAAGTGTTTTTCGCGATGAAGTAATTATGTCCGTCTGTATTTCAACCTAGCGCCAATAAATTTAATCGATAAGGCTAAAACATGGAATTTAGGTTTTAGTAAGGTTCCTCCGTGTGGAGTTTTTGAAATTAGATATTTAACTCTAACATTTAAGGGTAATTTAGGCTGAACATAATTTTTTTAAATTGAAATTGGCTCTAGCAATTTTGATTAAAATTCGTATTCATGCACTAATTAATATTTCAAACAAAATGGCACATATCAATTATTCTAGAAAATGAGATATGGTACTTTCAATACGCGGATGTATAAAACTGTGATCATATCTCAGCAACTCTTTAAGATACGGAATAAGGTGTCATTGAAAGGCTGTAGTACTATTAATTTTAAAAACCTTTTAATTTAAATATATTTTTATTAGACCACTATTTTTGGAGCTAATATCAAATACATATTTTAGACAGAGGTATGAGAAAATGGTAGTTTATTTGTATGCTCTTTGGTGGACAGAGATGCGCCTTTTACCTCAACATGTTTCTCCAACCTCCAACATAATTTGGTAGCGTGTAGTGGTCATATTCCCATTATGTTTCTGCAAAAATAATTAAGAGTTTTAAATAAATGTCTCCCTTTTTAGATAAAGGATAGAGAAAGTATGTGCTGTTCAAGGAACTATTTATTTCATCCCATTTAGTTTAAATGACGTATTTGATCAAAGGGTTAAAGTTAAAAGGTGAAAAATAAAAAGATACGAAAACGAATATAAAATTGAATCTTAAAATTTCTTTTTCTCGCTGTAACTCCTATATAAGTAGCTATAGCCTAATTGATGCATTAAGCCAACTATTTCAGTATAGTGACATGTATTTAACTTCTCACAGAACAGAAACATACATAAAATAAACATAGGGGGCCAACATGTCATTTTTAAAAAAAACACGCCGAAAGCCCTCCTTCCCACGAAATGAATTGCTTAGTTACATACCCTGTGTACAACATAAACAGAACACTGTCAATTTGCAAACACGTGTAGCAATATGGGGTATAGGGATAAAAACCCAGAGCATCGCTTGGGCCCTTTACAAGGGGTTGCCCTATTGACATCATTCGGGGAAACAAGTCTTCCTCTGTTTGGATGTACACAGCAGCAAAATAAAATCCTACATGTGCAGCCTCGTTCAGATTCACTTTAATGACAATGTGATGCGGGGACGGGTTAGAGGAGGTGCACGGTGGGAGGTGAACGCATGACTAACATTAATTAGCACTGCACCCTGTGGGCTCAACAAACCCGCATATAAAAGTTCGCTTCCATTTGTGAGCACTAGGAAACTGCAAACATTTGCCAGTGAAACACTTTTGAACAATTTAACGTTATAACGCTCGATATGAACGCTCATTTCTGCATTTCAAGTGTTTTAAACACATACGAGTCTATCAAGTTTAAACTAACAAACTAAATGGATCCCAATTGCATTAAGAGTTTATGAGTTGTATCATATTTAGCTAACAATTACAGGAGAAAGTTAGTTTTGAACAATATTTATAACTAAAATCCTATTTTCATAGGTAAAGCTCTTTATATGACAGTGAAGTTACTAGATCTACGTTAACATATTAATAAATCAAATCATGTGACCTGCAAATGTCCCTTTTAATAGATATTATCAATACCTATAAAATAACATTAATAATATATTAAAACCGTATTAATGAGAGCTGAAAAAAATATGTTTGAATTTTCAAAAAGGCCTTTATTATGAACATTAGATTGTAGACATAACATATCAAACTAACATCCTGTAACCGATAAAGTCAGTAAAACAATATGGGAAAGGGAACATATAATTTTGGGATGTCAGCTTATCCATATAAGTTTTATATTGGATTAGTATGGTTATGTCCCCTGAACAAACATTTCTAAATGACCAATTAGAAATGGAGTCTATTTATTTATTTTCATGTAAATATCAACAGTTTCAAGAAATCATTAGAGTATGTAACAAAAAACGAAATAATCTGTACACACAATAGGAGCGGACGACATTTATGATGGTAATAATTATGCTATATTATAAGTTGGAACGATATCTAATTACAACTCAGATAAAACAAATCGTTCTAAAAGATCGGATCTTTATAGCAATCGGATCACGTGAAATAAACCTTTTCGTGCTAAGCTAAATAGCCGTGATAGCTTTATCTTTAAATACTGCTTTACTCAAAAATGAGATTTACTCAAAACATAGAATATACTGTCAAGAAAGACACTCTCATAGATATGTTTGAGAATACAAGTACCTCAACATATCGAACCTGTTGTGTGGAAGGCTGCATTTATAGATATTTTTTAAGAAAATATATATTTGTATGGATACAGATAATCTAATCACTAATTAAATGAGTAGTAAAAACTACTTGTGGAAGAATCTGCCAAGGAGTAGCCGGCATAAACGTGCAAACAAAGCTCAGTTTGGATAATTACTTGAGCCTACAATCTGTGGAAGATAATTTACCAAGGAGAAGAGAAGAAATGGAGTAAAAGCAAACAGGAGAATTTAGGAAAGGGGGAGGGGGTGAGGGGGGAATTACAGGGAATTTTCGCGATAAGAACAAGCCCGACGTTTAGAGAGAAAGTAATTACTAAAGTGGAACCGAGCGGGGATAGAAAAGAAAGAATAAGAAAAAAAACCGTCGCCGAGTACGCCAGCAAATACAACAGATGAACAAATAACCAATCAGATAATGACAAAAGAGCAGAAATAGAACTGCTCAAGGGGTAGAAAAGGGTGGTAAGAAAAAAAAGGGGGAGGGGGGGTCTTGAAACAGAAGAAGATATACCGTGGAAATAATGTAACAGGAAGACAAGAAGAAATCGTGATTCGGCCAACGGAAGGCGACAAAAGATACACTCTAGGATAGTAGAGCAATTTATTTCTTAAGAAAACGGCGAGCGATACCAAAGTTAGACTTGTTTTTCGAACTTCGCAAGATATACATTGATAGGACTATTCATATGTTTTGTTTTTTCCATTAACATGCTTAGCACAGTGGTTAGTAACTTAATCTAAGGGATGGGCATAAGGAGGGTGGTTTTTATGATGTGCACCTAAATTAACATGTTGAGGGGATAGAAAAACCACAGTGATATAAAACTCACCGAAAACTACCCCTCACCGCAACTAACCGAGATTTGAATCCCACTCTCACCACTTCTCCGTTTACTGCAATCTGTCACAAGCTTAACACCTTAGTTCATGGGACCCCCGGTGTGTCATTCGTTAAAACAAATTACGATAATTTAGTCTACACGAAACCATATAAATATTGAAATATTTAATAATAGCAATTCAAATTTAAGAAGAAAAAAAATACAGATACCAACAATTTCGAAGGGGTATTTATTTATTTGCTTGCAATATAACAATAGTTTACCGAACCTTTTAACAAGACACTATGTACACTTCAATTACCCCGAAAGTTAGAAAGCTTACCTTTCATGGTTACAATATGGTACAGATTATGAGATAGAGCCATAGCGCGGTTCGTAAGAACGAGTCTGAGTGGAAGTTGAATGGACCAGTAGTGCAAGTAGATCACTAGTGGCATTGATTTACAAGATTATAAGGTACTTTCTTACAGATTGACCAATAGCAAACAAGTCAACGCCACTCAGTTCTCACTCACCCTTCCCTTTTATTCAGTCTCGTTCTTGCATACGGCCTATAGTGTAGTCCATAAAAGAGAGAGTGCTACCTATCAGGGTAAACGGAGTGTACCTTGCAATATCGATAATAATATGTAAAGTTGAAAATTCGAAGCAACCTGTTTTTGAAAAAATTGCGAAAAACTGGGGGTATCTTAGAGGTGGCTGTATGCCCAATGCAATCGCTTCTGAAGCTCAGTGACCTCCCTACAAATTAGGCCAGATATTTTAATAAATTGTACAATATTATGCATCAAAACAAGCATGAAATGAAGTAAATTAATAAGTACTGTTGGGTTGGTAGGCCAGTGTGCACGTGCCAAATTTCCCAGGGTAGGTAATATATTTTAATGTTGATATGTTGCCTAGAATAAGCACAGTTTTAACCAATTAGTTTGCAAACACATCTTTCTTTAGTATCTTATTTCTAGAATAATTTAAATAAATTATTTAAACATTGTTAATGCTTGTTTTATGTAACTACGGCTTAAAATATATACTACGCACACACACACACACACATATATATATATATATATATATATATATGCACACATACCCATATACATTATAATTAAATTTATTTATTTCGCCGTAGACGCCGAAAAGAAACATTGACAATCATTTATTAAAATTATTCAAAATATATTAACTTGTTTATTTTATGGTAGTCAATAAATAACTCTATGTTTATTTTTATACTTAACGACAAGTTTCAAAATATGAGCTTAACTTTTACATTTTAATTTGAATACCAAAATTAATCTGATCCAGATTAAAGAAATTAAAATCTCATTAGTGCAATATTTGACAGTTAGTTAAACTACTTTGTAGTATATTATCCAAGTCTTTAAAATAAAACGACATCAGGGAACTTAAACATATAATTAGAAAAATCAGTTCTTAGAATTTTCTATATAGGGGAAATGTTTCGTTTATTTTACTTATAGCTAACTGAAGTGTAAATATTTTTGAGCAATCTATTTCCCTTATTTTGTTTAAATAACATATTATTTAAAGAAGTATTACTGAAACCAACATTTGGCACTGAAAAATCAACTGCCCAATATTTTTTTAAAAGCGAATGAGCTTTTATATTATACGTTACCGTTTGGAATGTAGACTTGCAAATGCCAGTTAAATTTCATACGCAGGAATCTGAGTATGTGTAATAAGCCTAGAGGCATAAAGGAACTAAATTCAAATAACATCTGAACCTTTGGTCAAGTGTTATTTTGAATTCTAAATTCCGAACGTTAAAATGCGATTTTGGTGTAAAGAAACAACAACAATAAATAACTTGGTCCGACCTTTGATTCGTTAAATAACAAAAAGTTCGATAACAAAATATAAGAGGAGATCTACGTGACTAGATAAAGTTTATAAAAAATATAGAAGGCAAGATCCTGAGCAACTTAAAGCACAATACAGCAGATGAAATAACCAATCAGATAATAACTAAGGTTGGGAGTTAAAGGAAGGTCATCCATGGGAATGGAAGAAGAAGAAAAGAACTGTGGGTAGAAGTGAAATTGGGTTTGCGGAAGAAAGCTGAAAATGAGAGTGACAAGGGCAAGGGGATGGGGGGGAGACACAGACGACGCAGCTGTCACTCCCTAACAGAAGGATTGCGAGTGAAGGGAGGACGACGCCGTTCTAACTTTCAACAATCAGGAGATGGTGCTGCTGTCCCAATCCTGACAAACAGGATGTCCTTACGTTGTTCAATTATTTTACTCAGTTGTTGGAGCGTCTGCCTTTTGATTCAAGAGCTCCCTACTCCATTCCCTACATAACCTAAAATGTACCAAGATGAAATTTGGTGTTATCTTTATTATTTTTTCGTATGTGTGACAAATATTAATAAATATCCGGCTATTCGTATATTTATACCAATAGTGTGGGGCTAGTAACGGTATAATTTAGAGGGAGTGTTCTTTTATTTACGTAAAGGGAGTGAAAAAAAATCTTAGTAACCTGGCCAGGATTCACCCGTCCACCCTATCACTAGCAATCCATTCTATTGTAAGAGTGAAGCCTAGAGCTATGTGACCACCGATGTCGGTATTTAAATTCTTAAAGAGACCTATATAGCCTATACTAGAGACTTACACTTTTAACAAACGTACGACCAAAATAATATTTGTGGTATCAGAAAAGTGGGGGTGAGGTGAAAGAGAATTCACGCACCAGGGCCGCCTTTAGTAATTAACTAACTAGCTACTAAAGATGGCCGTGCCCGCACTCGATTCTGCATTATATTTCAAAGTCGTAAGTGAGCCGAAGAAAGAAGGTGCCTTAACAACCTCACGGATGGAGGGCCACCTCATTAAAGATCCTACTTGGCGTCATGTTAGGCAAGCCCAAAATGATGCCCATATTTTGGAATAAAGTAGTGCAGAGGGCGTAAGAGATACGCTAAGACAAAGGACCGTGCAGGACCAGCGTCAGTACATATGTTTGTAATAACATTAGTCTGTTCTGTACTAAGTAGTCTTGAGTAAACATTAGGACATTGAGCACTTGAATTTTAAGGAACTGTCGATCAAATGGAGGGAGTAATTCCTCCTCCCCCCCCTCAGCTGTCTGCAAGGAGAGGAAAATCAACAAAAAAAAACGATAAATATACAGGTTATTTTCATAGAACGGATAAGTCGAACCGACGGGACCAACCTGCACGGCACACTGTTCTCAAATAAAGTGACGGCCACAAATAACTATTGGTCGAGTCTATGGCAGGGTCTGTGCGTGCATTACTTAGTCTTTCAAAACCTTATTCCATGACGTGCCCTCCTAGCACAACGATCATTATTCCACGAGGATCAGTCTCAATAGCGACACCGGGAATCGAATCAAGACAACGTTTTGGGACGCGAGGAGCTAAAAGAAGAAAAAAGGGGGGGGGGGAGGGCGAAGATGAGGAAGAGTTTTTCACACAATGGAAGCGAATGTCGAACAAGTGAAACAGAAAATGAAGAAACCGATCGGTGAGAGAAAAAAAAGGCACTAAAAAACTCGGGGTAGGAAGAAACGATTCAGTGAAAAGAGTAATTGAAAGAACGTAGCAGCGCGCGTGCGCAACCGCACGGCAACGCCGTAAACCAAGTCACGGGAGGTTCTTACGGCGCTAAGTCGAGCTTGGCTAAGTGCGTGCCATACATCTGACACGCCATTAAGAAGTGTCCCCCCCCCCTTCTCTCTCCTACACGCACCAGGACATTGCCCGTCGTGTATCACGAAGGTAGAAAACCATTTCAGTAAAGTGCCTCTATCTTATGAGGAGATAGAAATACCAGATGATAATTATTATTATTGTTATAAGCGGGCAATCTAAAATCTAAATTATGTCAAATCATTAAAAATATATATATATATATATATTTTATGTTACACTTAAAGTTTAAAAACCCGTAATTTTTAAATAAGTAAGTTGAAATTTTAAGTCCTGCAGTATTATAAAAAAAAATTTTTTTTGTGTGTAAATTCACTAAAGAAAAATAAATGGTATCACACAATCATAGTCTTTCTCATATAGTGTATTAAATTTTTTTTAAATAAGTTATTTGTAAGTTACCCTTAAATGATTTATCTTAGTAAAAGTAAAAATAAATTCTCTTAGTCACAAAAAACTATTCCCAGGACATTTTCGAAACATTTCAATTCCTCTAAAATGTCATAAGTAAACTACCCTTAAATTAATTTATTTTAGAAAAATGTATAATAGTCTTCAAAATCAATTTTTTTTTAAATCGTTAGAACTTTTGTAAAAAAAAATATTTTTTTCCAAAATTGTATATTATTAATTTAAATTAGATGCACCTTCTGAACCAAATTATTGTATTAGCACACGATAATTTCTATGAGCAAGCGCAAAAGGGCCTAGCAATTATGCCTTGGAAGGTATTTCCCATACCTTCAATTGGTGTTCTTTTTCATACCAAAATCGACATGGGACCGACGGCTTTACTTCCCCTCGAAGGAAGTTGTGCTATGGATTTTAATCACTCAAGAAAAATCCATTCACCCCAGTTGGGTTTGAACATAAGAACATCGGGTACTGAGGCATGCACTTTAACCCAATACCATCGAAGTCTACTTTTTCTTAAGTCATTCATCAATAAACTACATTAATAAACTAATATTTTTAAGAACAACATATACATATATATTATTTATATAGTAAAAAAACTTAAATAAATACCCATTTTGGACCAAACCACTTCTTAATATATATATATATATATATATATATTCAAAAACGTGTCATCGGTAAACTACCTATGATTTGAAGGCTAGAGTTAAAATTGAAAGAAAAAAACTCCCCGAGGTATTGCCCCTAATATCAGTGTATTCAACATTTTTTGTTCGTGTACTCATAGATATAATCTATCTTCAACTTTGTATTCCCAAAGTTGTTGATGCATAATGCCAGTTATACATATTCTATTATCTACATTTAGAATAGAGAGAAAAAAGCTGCACTACCAGATTGGATGTCCTTACGTCCGGGTCTCTTTTGGGGATAGCCGTAAATCTGACCCTGATTATTCAGTGTTTATCATTAAATTATATATATATATACATATATATATTAAATTTTACGTATCCCCGAAGATGACTTCACGTACTCCCGTTCAGATATGTGACCAAGGACAGACAGACAGACATACATACAAAAGTGAAAAATCCACTTTTATGGGTTTGTACACACTTTTAATAACGTAGAGATTAAGCATAATATCGAAGGCGAAAATGTTCACGATTACAATTCTTTCTTCATAACTTAAATTAAAGAGCAATCTACAAAGTTATGTATATCGCCAATCACTATTAATAAAACTTAAAAAGAAAAATCATTTATAAACGAAAGTTAGTAACGCACTTTATGAAATTGTATATGCAGTTAGTAAAAATAATGTACCACTATTGAATTAAAATCAAAGGTCAGTTAATATATTTTAAGCAAGTGAGGCATCTTACCTCTAGATTGTATCTTATTCGTGAGAAATAGTAAGACTTATCTCCAGCAAAGACCAATGATAACAAATTTAACATCAATTTTTCGTCAATCTCAACTGTGAAGACGGGTGACCTGGTGTTCTAGGGGTAAGGTGTCAGACTTCTGTGCTGCGGGTCCGGGGTTCAATCCTCGGTCCCGGCACAGATTTATCTGATTACCAAAACCTTCCTTCACCTCTGACAAGACTTCTTATGAATGTGGGGAATGCCAAGCCTCCACCGTGGTTCGGATCCCACGTTAGACTGTAGGTCCGCCATTTCATCTCACAATAACCCTACCATTACACATTAGCGTAAGTGCGTATAAACCGAACGGGTAATAATAATAACTGTGAAGTATCAATAAACGTTCTGGATGGGAAGTAAATGGCCCAGGAAATCAGTAAACTGTAAGCCTGTTGAGTTTATCACTATAAATAATAAGCAAATTATTAACTAAAACACAACTTTAATGGCACCCTCTTATTTTAGGGGGGAGAATACAATGTATTGAAACTATTATTTCTTTGGTTGTTTCTCCAATTTGAATTTTAGGGACACTTTTGATGTGTTTGACGGTGCAACGCACCTTTTGAAATTGAAACGCAAGACTGACCATACAATTCGAAACAACTCCGTTCCTCTATCATGTACTTAATATTTCAAGTTTTTATTAACATTATATAAGTTCTTTACGAATAAGGAGGAGAAATTCCTAGCTTAACTAACCCCTCACATCTTTTCAGGGTGTGCCACAGCACACCATACTTAGCTCTAAAACAGACACAACACGCAGTAATTCAAGTTGTTAAGGTGGGAGGGTAGGTGGCGCAAGAAAAGGTCAATATGTTTGCAGTTTTTATAGATCAAATAATTCTCTAGTCTATACATAGAGTTTAATTTTCTTCACAAAGTAATATCAACAGTTGTTGAATATCTGTCATGGGCATCATATGACGAACTTTTTAAATAAAGAAAAAAAAAATTGTCATTAAATTCCAGGGCAACCTTGACATTAAACCATCACTGTGAAAAGGGAGATATCAATTTCCTCTAAATTCCATCTTTCTTGATCCAACCCAATTATTGTAACTATAACTCAATGTTCTTACGAATGGTGTGACAGCTAGAAGAAGTAACCGGATCTCCTTT
This sequence comes from Timema californicum, assembly GCA_902141385.1. NCBI lineage: Eukaryota > Metazoa > Arthropoda > Insecta > Phasmatodea > Timematidae > Timema > Timema californicum. The sequence goes on from CABFOW010002906.1 coordinate 46,559, forward strand.
CATGTATTCTTAAGTCAAGTCATGTGATCTGCAGCTGTCACTTTGAGATAGCTATAAAAGCGAAACGGTAGTAAGACGCGGTGATATATAAAATAACATTATTTAATATTATTTATGAATGTCGACCATAAAAATATGTTCGTATTTTATAAACGGTGCTTCAAATGTACATTCTTAAGTGGATTAAAATATATGAGGGATATTGTAGACGGGTGATAAGACGCGGTTAGAACAGAAAATTATGATTGTAACGCACATAGTTGGTCATCCAAGTGTGAGCGACGTCTAGGGTTGATCCGCCAGATATTGTCGATAGCACGGACTGTACATATCGTATTTCTCTATGGAGCAGTAGAATATAGGCAGGCACTAGGAGAGTATGGATAGCACTTTGCTACTCTACGCTCGTGCGCTTCCGGCCATGATTGAATGTAAACACGTGCCAGACGAGATCCGAATACCAAACAGCACCCGCTCCTAACCCTTCTTCTTGATGGGGCAGGGGATTGGGAGGGTATACAGGAGTACTTCAACCCCCCGAGTAAGGTTTGCAGTCTTGGCTCGTATTACTTCGTAAGCAAAGGACCGGGTTCGATTACTTGTGATCTCTCTCCAATTCCTTCGTTTTTGTCCTACATTCATTCAGTCATTCAGCCTCAAGCAGTTCGGACTATTGTGCACTCCGAATTAGTTTGGGTATATTGAGTTTAGGCTTAAGAAGCTGTAGATAGTGGGAGTTTAAGTGGGTACGCGGGACTTTGACCGCGTATGACCTGGTTTATAAGTAGCGAGGAGATCAGGGTTCGAATCCAAGCCGGGTGTACCGAGGGTATTTTCCCCTAGATTATTTTCCCCTCTCCTTCCATGCAAATTAAGTAACATTTCCATATTTCTACCTTCCCTATTCCTACACTACTAGTTTAAATACCACTTTAATGTATTCATACGTCAGGTCATGTGGACTGAATCTTGTTACTATTGATAGAGACTGTCGTATCCACCGCTTTAGAATAACACTAATAATGTGATAAAACTTATCATTTTTGACAGCAAAAATATGTTTGTAGTTTCTATAAGACCAATGAAAATTGGGTTGTAACGAGCCAAGCTCCTCTAAAACCTTTAGTTAGTATCCAGGTTTTCCAAAAGTAGTTAGTTGTTTTTTTCAGACCACTTGGATTTAAAAATAGTGTAGTGAAATTTCATTTTTCATCAAACTGACTAGTGTGAGGTCATGTGATAAATTTAAAACAGGACAATTTAAGATTGCTGGCAATACAAATCTTCTGTCACTTCAAAACCCTTGTTTAAGGGGTAATAAGACAGGATTGAATGTTCGTTATAAGTTTTTCAGTTCAATTTTTCGTCCATCCAAAGGCCTACTATTTAAAGCTTTCAGCCAAACATCCATATTAAAAAATACTAAAAAAATTGCCCTGTGCTACCCCGTTTTTTTACAGACAGGTAAAATTCCCAGTGCTTTCTTGTTTTGCAGGTGCGTGACAACCTTGATAACCATATGCCCCTACATTCTGAAGTGAATTTACTTTTAAGTATACTATAAACTTTATTGCATCCATGATCTAAGTGTAGAATACGGTATATTTGATGAACTGTGGATGAATTTTGTAAAAAATGCCGAAACCCCCTCCTGCTCCCCACCAACCTCACCTCTACCAAATTAACTGTTTAGTCAGATCACTACAGAAAGAATTAGAAATAGCAGTTACTAAATTTGTCCTCATTCACAGATATGTGTTTTGATGCTTTCATGTTTAACTTGTAATATATGTTGAGAGTTTGTCAATTTTTAGCACTTTTCATTATTACTTTCTCGTTTAGTGAAGTATTGTAACTGTGAGTATTTTCAACCTCGAGATAACGATAGATCTTGATATCTTATGTGCATCAGAGCCCCAAAAATTGTGTCTTAATATTCTGTATCTGTTCTTCCATGTGGTTACAGCCGAAACGTTTTGATGGATTTTTGTCAACACTTGATATTACAATGTTATAAGGTCATGTCTCATTTAAAAAACTGTGTGTATTCTAGACCTAAAATTAAGAGTAATAAATTTAATGAAAATTAATTTTTGAAAATCAAAGTTTTTCAAAAATGTCTTAAACCATTTTGTCTAAAATGGGGAGTGTTTAACATGAAAAATAACACTCTATATTTGTTTTTCAAGGGGAAATTTGTTTAAGGGTAGATTATTAATGGTTAATTGGGAGAGATTGAAGTTTTTAAGAAATAGCTTTAACTTTTTTTTATTCATAATGGGAATTCTGGGAGTCTTTTAAACGATAAATAATAATGTATGTTCGGTTAAAAAAAACATAAAGGATAGATTTCTGGTGATTTAAATTTTGAAAATTATGCTACAAACTTTAATATATTTTATGAGAAAGTATGTATGATTTTGTCGCACCATTTATTGTATACTCTTCTTTCCATGATGACCTGACTATATATAGTTGGTTTATTAGAATGATATGAAGACAATTCCCCATATTTAAGTATACTTAGGAGCTAGGAATGAAGGTAGATTTTTTATAAAATATACCCATATTTGCGTCAGGGGAGGGTGGGAAACTATTTCGATAAAAAATAAACTTTAGAGCACTCGGTGTGGATTCGAACCCTGCGACCTTCCAATCACGGGCAAACCAGACTAGACGAGCTAGACATTTAGTTCATAAGGCCACAGGTGCAAGCAAGTATGACGTATTTGATCGTAATTTAATAAACAACACTTAAACATATAAACGCGCGTCACCAGTTTTTAAAATAGTTATCAAAAAAAGTAAACGTTAAAATGAAGTTCATCTGCTGAAACCCTGGCTTGTTCAGACATTTACCAAGCCCACTAAGCTTAACCGAATGAAACACTTGAGGCTTACTGGGAGCCTTGGGTATTTTTTCTCAAAAAATGGGGGGAAATGGGGTACGGGAGGAGAGCATGCATATTTCTGTACTGTAGCTGCAGTTGAGAGGGGTGGAAGGAGGGATAGAAAAATATATTCCAAAGCCACCTTCACGACAACACGATGAATAAAGATGAGGTTTGTTCCCTAGCAGCAGTTGTAAATCGTATTCTAGTGAGATTTTTTTGGGAGAGCGGGGGAGGAAACTGATTCCGTGGAGAACAAAACGAAAACAAAGTGGAAGTTTTATGAGTAGGTTGATTTACATGGAGTCACGCACTGCGCCGAAATATGCCCCCCCCCCCCGGTCCCCTTATTCCCCCACACATATACAAACGACGGGATTTAGAGAATTGTAATTGTGACGAGGTACTCGACTTTTTACTTTGTAGAACAAATATAAAACGGATGTGGTCCAAGAGATAGGTTTTCATTTGAGTCTACGGGATCGAAATTATTACGTCATTCAGTCTTTAATATACATATATGTGTATCTTTTAGGCGTAAGTACGGTAAAATTCTGAAGCGTTCCGATATTTTACCAGCAAAAGTTTAGGATATTAAAACCTGTAGCATCAATTTGCCATATTTAAAGGCATAGTTGACACGTCACTTACTTAAACACCATTTATTTGCTCAAATTCATTTAAAAAAATGTTGTATGTGAGCTATTTATTGTGTAAGTTCTGAAACGACTGATAATATAAGAACACGAGAATTTCTATGAGCGAGGGCGAAAGGGCCTACCAATTTTGCCAGGTATTTTCACATACCTTACAGAGATATTTTAAATGCCACAATCGACATAGGATCGACGGGTTTAATTCCTCACCGAAGAAAGTTGTGCTACGGATTTGTATCAGTCAAGACACATCCGTCTACCCCAGAAGGGTATGAACCAGCGAGAATAGGGTAATTAGGTGAACACTTTACCCTAAGACCACAGAGGTCAACTAAAATTCATTAAAACATAGGCATCACCGGGTTCTTGTTGGAAAGACCTTTTAGAAATCCAAATCTATTTTTATGTCATCACCAGTGATATGGTTCGCAATATAGATACCCTAAGAGAGCTTTAGATTTTTTTTTTCTAGAAATAAAAAGCTTTTTATAAAACGTGTGCAATTATTGTCAAGATAATGTAAAATGCCTATGTAAAAAAATAAATCACAAAATTGTTATTTGGTTCATAAGCGCTGAGTATTTAAATCCAAACCAAATATTTAGGGGGTTTATTATATTTCTTATTCTTAAGTAAGCAAAATGTTATTATTATTATTAGCACCGCGTCTTACTACCCGTTCGGGTTATACGCACTTACGCTAATGTGTAATGGTAGGGTGATTGTGAGATGAAATGGAGGACCTACAGTTTAACGTGGAATCCGAACCACGGTGGAGGCCTGGCATTCCCCACATTCACAAGATGTCTTGTCAGAGGTGAAGGAAGGGTTTGGTAATCAGATAAATCTTTGCCGGGACCGAGGATTGAACCCCGGCCGCCAGCATAGAAGTCCGACACCTTACCCCTAGACCGCCAGGTCGCCTACCAAAATGTTATTAATTGAGCTAGCTGGCAGACAAATAATAATTTAAATAACTATGAAACTGCGAAATGTCATAGCCTACAAATTAGGCAAAATGGTGATATTAACATTTTTAGGCGTGTAGGTTATATCTACACTTTCTGTTAAAATCTCATATCACGCCAAAATATATATTTTATTTTTGAAATAAAAAAAGGTCAGTTTTCACACATTTGAGGGTTAAGATATACGATATTGTGTATTTTGATGGCACGCACGATAAACCATGCCTTTTGGCTAAAAGAGTAGAAAAGTTTTTTTTCATTTCCCTCTGTAAAATTAAGACATTGTGGATTAATAACTAATGCTGTTTAATGAACGCTATAATGTCTGTATTAGGAAGGGAAAGAGTAGACTTATTCTATTAAAAAATAAAAGTTAGGTTACCCAATAGTTTAATGATCATTCAAAAACATATTAACTCAACTCTCATAGTAGTTTTTAAATTGAATGAATCCAACAAGTTGGAAGTACAGTTATTTACTAAACTATGAACTATGGGGATAGGGTGACCTGGGGGTATAGGGGTAAGGTGTTGGACCTCTGTGCTGGGTGAGGTCCGGGGTTCAATCTTCGGTCACGGCAAAGATTTATCTGATTGCCAAACCCTTCCTTCACCTCTGACAAGACGTGTATTAATCACAACTTGTGAATGTGGGGAATGCCAGGCCTCCGCCGTGGTTCGGATGCCACGTTAAACTGTAGGTCCTCCATTTCATCTCACAATCACCCTACCATTTACACATGAGCGTAAGGGCGTATAACCCGAGCGGGTAGTAAGACGCGGTGCTAATAATAATAATAATAATAACAACAATGGGGATCAAATTCGATTCCCTGCATAGATGGAAAAAATAATAATTGGTAAAATTGGGACTTCCCTTTTTCAATAATAAATAAACCGCCCGAGAATGGATGTTGTGTATATTCTAAAATTAAGTTAGTTTGTAGGTCATGTGTTGATGTAATCGGTCGGTTCAGAAAGTGCTCGTTAAACACCCTATATAAAAGAATAGCACCAAAAGCCATTCTATAAAAATTACGATTTTATGTAATTCGGTGGGTTAAACTTTCGAATGGAGCTTAAACTCATAAAATTACTTTTTAGAAATAACTAGTTTCTAGTTGGTTATGAGGACTGAGTAGTCAGGGAATGTAGGGGGTGAGGGGGAGGGAGGGCATACAAGATGAGGCTACGACCTAACCATCTCCTCTTGTCATACGAATGATTCACTATGCCAACCATGTCAATTAATTTATCAATTGTTGTGCTTAATGGTCGATAGGCCTTTTGTGTAAACTGTATATGCACTGTATCCCACGTGTGCATGTCATGAAACACGTGTGTGTATGTGTGAATGTATGTAACGTTCTTGTATGGTTTATTCATGTCCAGTATCAAGGACCAAATGATATAACTAGGTGTTTTCAACGCAACACAGGAGCCAATTTACCCCCCTGTTGTGTCATAATGGCACAGTTTCAAAAAACAACCTTATCGTCAAACAAACGAATAAAAGTTTCGGAGAGTCGTTGCCACCTAAAAGAGTAAGTAAACAATTTGCTCCTAATTAGTGCATTAGAAGAAATGATCTTATCTTAGTTTTCCCTTATTTATAGACTTACGCTCTAGTTGTATAGAATATCTTATTTAAGAATAGTATCAATGGTTACACGGTCTAAGGTATCAAACTCAGATATACTGGATTGCCGGCGACAGGGAGGTCGATCTTCTCATCTCGGTCAGATACAATATGGGTGTTTTGCCACATGATCCCTGTGTTTCCCCATAATCTATCCACGCTAATGTGGGCGCATTTTCTCTACGTTACCATTACTTAGAACAAATCCTTAAACATCCTGGTTGCTACCCGCTTCGGTGGTCGAATGGTATAAGGTGTCAGTAACTTTCATCAGAGACCAGACTGTCGATGGCTGGGAGATTGAGGTGCCACACTGTTTTGTTTTGGGTACGCACTGCGGCCACAAATAATGGTTTAAGCACTTAGTCTAACCGGGTATATGGTAGATCAACACTAGGAAAGTATAGCGAAATTTTTTCCTGAAGTAACGTTAAAGGTTTCAAGATCAAAGATTGAAGTTATTATTCTGTGCACGCTTATTTAACATTAGAAAACATTTTGTTTAAGCCATTAATACCCAATAATTAGGGTAAGCCCTAACGCTAACATCACGTGACAGCTTTTTATTTTGTCAGATTTATTTAAAATATTTATAAGTGCGAGTAAGCTAGAAATACATTAGTGTGTTAAGGATGAGGAATATCAAATTTAGAAGAAGTGTACCCGCATTTGCTTGGAGTTAAAATGGGAAACCATTGAGGAAAAACCATCCTAAGTACACCCGACTAGGATTAGAACACTGATCTCTCTATCATCGGCAGTCCAGTTTAGAAGTTCAAATGCTATTTTTCAGTTCCCACCTCCTTAACATTTGGAAACATTTCGCTGTATAAAAACCTAGCTCTAGTATCACGTGACAGCTTTTAAGTTGTCAGATGCATTTAAAATATTAGTAAGTAAGGAATGTGTATGACGCACGGCTGCCTTTTGTACCAACGTCATTCGTGTTCTTATTGAACAGCGATGCGTGGCACTCTAGGCTGTGGCCAAACGGCACACAATTTGCTGAACAATGGGTTAGTAAACGACATTGAACCTAATCAGAAGAAAACACCGTCGTTTTGGGTCATGGTACAAGACACTGAGCGTGGCTAACTCTGCTAGTGGAACCAACAGTAAATGCGTGTTATTTTTAGGTAGGGTTGTTTAGCATTCGCATTAGTGGGGGGGATAAGGATAGTAAAACCATCAACAACAATCACAAGTACAACTTTAAGGACTTCGAACCCCGGACTCTCTATAAACGGTGACCAAGGGCAATGAGAGTTAATGAACTAAACCAAGGGTCGGCAACTGGTTGGTCGTGATCGGCCAGTCAATCTCGCGGTGATTTTCAGTTTGTCTCGTAAGAAAACTACATTGTCATTAAGAGTCGGTTTTTGAGTCTTATAAACTTGCACATATAGCTGGTATTTTAAATGATATTTGAGTGTGAGCAAAATTACGTTGATCGGTCCTAATCGGTAGTTATATAAAAAAAATTAATATGAAAATCTAACTTACATTTTAATTAAGTTGATCTTTATATATCCTTTCTATAAAGCTGTGGACTAAAGTATTTGAAGAAATATTATATTCAAGTAATAATTTGATATTTTTTTACAAAAAAAATCAAAATATATTGTATAACGAGGGGTAATCAATCGTGGAGCCTCTGATAAGTTTCTAAGCTGGGCCTTAAAAGATGGCCAACCCTTGCTTTAGACCCCCTGCGGGAGGTAATAACGTATTTAACAAGCACACAGCCAACACCGGTGGTCAGGTAGACAAAGACATCCATCTCATATGATATTGTTTGCCGGTGACGGGTAGGTAGGGGTTGGAAACCCGGCAGGGTGTATTGAGGTGTTTTTATTTGAACTGTTTCCTAACATTCCTCCAAGTAAAAAATCAATATTTTGTTTATACATCGCCATCCGCTTGATGTAGATATGCAAAACATGGAAGAAGAGTAGGAAGCCGAATGTAGAAGTAACATACTCAGTTTTTACATGGAGGAAGAGTAGGAAACCTAATGTAGAAGTAACATACTCAGTTTTTACATGGAGGAAGAGTAGGAAACCTAATGTAGAAGTAATATACTCAGTTTTTACATGGAGGAAGAGTAGGAAACCTAATGTAGAAGTAATATACTCAGTTTTTACATGGAGGAAGAGTAGGAAACCTAATGTAGAAGTAATATACTCAGTTTTTACATGGAGGAAGAGTAGGAAACCTAATGTAGAAGTAATATACTCAGTTTTTACATGGAGGAAGAGTAGGAAACCTAATGTAGAAGTAATATACTCAGTTTTTACATGGAGGAAGAGTAGGAAACCTAATGTAGAAGTAATATACTCAGTTTTTACATGGAGGAAGAGTAGGAAACCTAATGTAGAAGTAATATACTCAGTTTTTACATGGAGGAAGAGTAGGAAACCTAATGTAGAAGTAATATACTCAGTTTTTACATGGAGGAAGAGTAGGAAACCTAATGTAGAAGTAATATACTCAGTTTTTACATGGAGGAAGAGTAGGAAACCTAATGTAGAAGTAATATACTCAGTTTTTACATGGAGGAAGAGTAGGAAACCTAATGTAGAAGTAATATACTCAGTTTTTACATGGAGGAAGAGTAGGAAACCTAATGTAGAAGTAATATACTCAGTTTTTACATGGAGGAAGAGTAGGAAACCTAATGTAGAAGTAATATACTCAGTTTTTACATGGAGGAAGAGTAGGAAACCTAATGTAGAAGTAATATACTCAGTTTTTACATGGAGGAAGAGTAGGAAACCTTTCAGATAAAAAAAAAACCTCAGTACATCTCTAGCGAGATTCGAGCCCTGGCCTACCCGTCACCAGCGATATAATAATTATTACAATATTTGTTTAGTGAACAACAATTGAATTGCAAGAAGGTAAGGCGTGCTGTATATTTTGACCAAACGAAAATGAAGTCACTTAATATCGCGACTAGAGTTTTGGTCCGTCGTATCGGGCACGTGTGTAGTTGCGGTGTTATATCTTGTAACGAAGAGGGGAATGAGCGGTGTAAAGGGGAGAAGGCGGGGTTGTCTGTTTGGCCTCAGTGCCCCAGCGTATTGTGAGCCGGGCTCTCGTAAATGAAGGGATTATTAACCCCTGTATGTTACAGTATCGATAACCTAAATGTACAGGCCGAAGGCTTCCTTCCGCCGAATGTACCCCGGTCGTTAGTGATGCTTTTTGACTGGGGAGATATGATGTGTGGTACAGACAGCCTCCAAACTGCCTTCTATTTGATTATGGTTGCATATTAAAAAAAATATTGTTTGTGAAAGTGATGAAACAACATTTAAGTTTTTTTTGTTTTTTTTTATGTGGGGAAAATGAAAATTACTATTTTATCACCAAGAAAAATTACGTTATGTTTTACCCCCATATTTTTTATATTCATTTAAGACAAACTGTACATGCAATACGATAAAAAAAATTACTTTCATATACAGAGCATACATTTTAATCGTGAAAATCTTCGCCCTCGAGAATATGATGAATCTTCTTTAGGATGTCTGTCTCTAGGGAAAGTGGTACACATTACTAATATTAATATGGAGCTGTATTTCTTTTTAAATGACAATTTATTTAATGATACTTTTATGATGAGCTAGTTTTGAAAATTTAAAATTTTCTAAAAAGGGCTAAAACAATTTTGTTTAGAATATAAATAAGAATTAATTCAGAGGAGTTGTCGCTCCATTTTCGTGGAGGGAGAATGTAAACGGTGAAGCCCCTTGTGAAAAACCACCATCAGTAAATCTGACAGGGATTAGAGCCCCGATTTTCCAGCACCAAATTCATAGGAAGTCCATGTTTTTTTTAAAGAATGCTTGACGGGATATGTACAAATTTCTTAAAACAAAAGCGAGGGAGAATCCTATTATTTTATAAAAAGTAAATTAAGTCTAAGTTATTTCCACTTAAAACCGTGAAATAATGTGATTTTTTAATGCGGCCTCCTAAATGTGTTTTATTACTATGGTTATTATTTGAGGTATTTAACGTGCACTTTCTGAAACGATTGATAATATAAGCTCACGAGAATTTCTATGAGCGAGGGCGAAATAGCCTACCAATTTTGCCAGGAAAGGTGTTTTCACATACCTTCCAGGTTCCTTTTACATACCAAAATTGACATTGGACGGTTTATATTCCATTCACGGTAGGAATTACTCTCTGAAAGGTATTTTTTCTTACCAATATCCTACTATATAGTAGATTTATGGTAGGGAAAAAGGCCTTTCAGAAGTCAATTCCTACGGTGAATGGAATATACTTCCCCTCCGAAGGAAGTTGTGCTACGGGTTATTAACGCTCAGGAAAAATTCGTCAACCCAGGCTGGGTTTGAACCCACGAACATCGAGTCCTGGCGCGAGCACTTTACCCCAAGACTACCGAGGTCGACCTTAGTGTTTTAAATTTGTAATATGGCTCATGTGCTCTAAAGAGTCTGACACGCCTGGCTTGGATACCATTTGACCACCGATGGGTTTTTTAAATTCCTTTTCTAGTAATCAGCTAAGGCCCTTCCTAGAAAAATTAAACTTTATCTTTTATGCACATAAGTGTGTACTAAAACATTGCTGCACCACTAACAAATTACGTACAAGTTTCCATGATAGTTAATTATTTTACCAATAGTCGCCATGTTAGCTGGTCTTTCCCATAGTAATAGTTAAACTTTATTGAGTTATTATTAGCACCGTGTCTTACTAACCATTCGGGTTATACGCACTTACGCTAATGTGTAATGGTAGGGTGATTGTGAGATGAAGGACCTACAGTTTAACGTGGAATCCGAACCACGGTGGTGGCCTGGCATTCCCCACATTCACAAGATGTCTTGTCAGAGGTGTTTAGTGGGTTAATTAGGATTAAATCGCAAGTGTGTAAGGGAGGTAAGTTGACATTCACTAATTTAATATATACTAATATAATATACTACCAACCTGTCACTTTGCCGAACCCGGAGAGTGTATTACTGTACGTGTTAATCAAGCATAAAAATACATAATTTTTATATGGATTTATTTCACAGGTAGCCTACATTTCAAAATATGTAATATAAGGTGGCTACAAAATTTATTTGATAAAAAAAAATTCCTTACTTTTCCATGTTTTACAGGAAGCAATTTCCAGTATATTTTTGGAAAATATTCTAGTAGCTACTAAAATCAAAATTTCCATAAGTTATTTTTAAAGTACCAACTATTTCAGTTAGTATTTATGGCACTGTGTAAATGTGGTATTAAAAAAACAAACACTTTACAACCAACTCATGTTAGCAGAATGACACATTTGATTAATATGCTAGAAACAAAATATCCTACTTTCCCTATTGTTTATGCGAGAAATTAGTAGTTTTTTTAGACAAGTATTTAAATTCGCTGATATTTTTAAACTTTTAATTAAACTTCCTGACATTCGCCTGTTTCCATAAAAAAACATTCCCTAAATATTTTGGGCTTTCCCTGCTTGCAGCAATCATGTAATACTACTTAGCAAACTTAACCTGTCAAACTTTGACTATTTATCTCTTTCACATAGTAATTATTTCCCCCCTCCCCCATGGTCAAATCAACGGACCAATGTTACAGCACCACTGGTATTATTTAATGACCGGCAGGAATCTTTCTATATTTGAAACTTGTGAGGGTTGTTTACTATGACCGCAGAACGACCGGCTTTTCGTCGCAGTACGCGATGCTCAAACACCGACCGCAACAAATAAAACTAGGTACGTACACAAAGTTCTGGTAATCTCGCGTCTTTGCCCTGGGTCCCCTAAGGGTGCGTACTTGCGACGCTACGAAATGTTTATGATGAACACTATTATCTTAATTAATTCTAGATCCCTTGAAAACAATATGGGTCAGAGATAAACTATTCGAGAGCCTCGTTACTATCGGGTTAAGCTGTATGACAGAGCATTTACGTGTGAAAGTAATTACTAGGGGTTAAATAGAACGCGAAGATTAATATGTAATAGGTCTAAAACGATTGGTATAGGGTGTACATAACAATATATTTTCATTTTTTAGTACTGCGTATTACTAACCACTCGGGATATATATACGCTTTAAGTATTTATCCAACTATTGTGTTAGTGACGAGGAAGGTTTCATTTAGATAAAATGTAGCTGCATTTGCGCGGAGGAGCGTGTAAAACCATTTAGGGAAAAACACTATCCGTACACCCAACCGGGATCAAACCATGATCTCCCCATCATTATCAGTACTTTTAATCACGAAAGTAGCGCCTTAGACCATGCGGCCACCGAATCGGGTTACATGAGTGTTTGAAAGCTAACCCATCTGTTCTACAGGTATTATCTAAGCTACATATATTTTGTAGTCTCGATATTTATAGGATGATACACTTCAAGTAATTCAAACTATAGTTTGTTTTTAAAAATACTTCTGGTATCATAGTTATCACGAGTGTAATAGTGCTGACACCTTAATTCATAAATATCCGTGTCCCCGATTTGAATATAAACTTAATAGTAAAATTTGTTTTTCAATAATTTTACAAAAGCGGCATCCTTTGATACATCCCCATGTTTAGAGGCAGCCTGGTATCAAACATCCCAGCGTTATTCGTGGATAAAACTATTTTTGTGATTACAACTTTACTGACGAAACAATTAATTATTATTAATTAAAACAAGAATATTTATTCGTGCAATACTTAAAGAATGTATTATAAATTTTCTCAGATTATTATTATTATTATTATGATTTTGCAACACCCTCTTTGAGAATCACTGGTATATAGGGTATAAAGGGGTTTTTGAATCCACCGCGTTCAAGTAAAAGGGGATAACAACTTAAAACGTGGCCAGCGGTGATAAAAAAATATTTTCCCACCTCCCAAAGCCAAAATTAGAGCAGCGTTGCTTCTATTCAGCCATGTAATAAGCAAGCTATTCTAAAATATTTGATATATTATTATTATTATTATTATTATTATTATTATTATTATTATTATTATTATTATTATTAGCACCGCGTCTTACTACCCGTTAGGGTTATACGCACTTACGCTAATGTGTAATGGTAGGGTGATTGTGAGATGAAATGGAGGACCTACAGTTTACCGTGGAATCCGAACCACGGTGGAGACCTGGCATTCCTCACATTCACAAAATGTCTTGTCAGAGGTGAAGGAAGGGTTTGGTAATCAGATAAATGTATGCCGGGACCGGGGATTGAACCCCAGCCGCCAGCATATAAGTCTGACACCTTACTTACCCCTAGACCGCCAGGTCACCAATATTTGATATAAAGCACGTTCCAGCACAGTTTTTGAAACAAGATAAAACAATCATTAAATATGAATCAAATAGCTAAAGGTATTATTATTTATGCTTTTTAGTGAGGATTACTCCATCTAGATATATTCTTAAAATTGAAAATTGACACTTGGACACGGGAATCGAACCCAAGACGTACGCCAATGCTCTTACCACTGAGCTATCCCGGATTCGTCCCGTATTTTAGGGTCATTCTTCACTCATATTTTAAGGCAGTCTCTATGATGGACGTGCGAAAATATGAGTGAAGAATGACCCTGGACGAATCCTGAATAGCTCAGTGGTTAGAGCATTGGCGTACTAAACCAAAGGTCCCGGGTTCGATTCCCGTATCCAGGTGTCATTTTTCAATTTTCAGAAAATCATTAAATAGCATGGACCTAACAGTGTGAAACATTGAAAGATTTAATGTAGACATTCCCTGGCACAAAATGGCCTGAACTGAGCATATATGAGTCACTTGATTAGTTTCGAAGTTTTTTGAACGGTATATAGTCTGCCCTCTACTTAGAGATATATTTTATAAATTTATTATTAGAGGCTATAAATCATCAATTTTTAAGGTATGGGTTTTAGTTTGAGAAATTAATCTATTTCTGTGAACTAATAGTTTTAATTATACAATGACATTTTTTAATATTTGTTTATAAATATGTAGGTTTAAGGGGTTTAGCTTTTATATATAACTATAACGATTTACATAAATATTTTATAAGCTTGAAATTAGTCATAATAGTCATAATAAATGAAGATGTTATAATTTCTTATTTATATTTTTATTAATTTAGTTTTATGTTTAAACTCGCTTTGCTCGTTGGGGGCTCCACCCTCAAACCCCCAATGAGTTTTCTTTTCAAGTGGATGATAACTAATGTAATTCCAGAGCCATTTTTTGGTAGGTATTACCGTTTAGCCCCAAGAAACATCCAAAGAAAGGTCCGCACCGACTTTAAAGTTGCTCCGCCATTTTTAATCTTTCTCGGGGGTTATTTTTTTTTAACGTTTTGGAATTTTCCCATCTGTTACAGGTTAGAAGATATAAGTTTGCCAAATTTCAAGTTTCTATCTCATCTGGAAGTGGGTAGACATTAATGGCATTGAGTGAGTCAGCCACGTGGATTTATAGTAGTATAATAATAATTATTATTTTTGAATATATAATTTGAAATTATTTAATTAGTATAGTGAAAAATTTAAATAGTGTATTTAAGAGAGAGAACGGACCAAACACTGTTTTATAACAAATCAGTTTATTAACATTGATTCCCACTTTTAGACAGACATAAATACACGTTCTAGAATTTTGAAAAGAAATAACGGAAAACTAATTTCATCCTAAATTATCTCGTAAAAATGGCGTAAAACTTATTAATTAACTAGCTAATCCCCGATCATATCTGTGGTTACATGAAGATTTCAATCAATGCGCTGTGAATATCTGACAGCGTTTCAATCCATACCGCACATGCCCCATACTACGTGGCATTCAGATTATGGCATCTGATTCGTTCTTTTCATCCAACATTGCCCGATCAGCTTTGTTTGAATTATTTACGCACTCCCCGCTCTCGCACTCTCCGTGGTTTGAGGTTCGAATTCCGAACATTCAACTCAAACACGGAATTTAAAATGATAAATTTCTTCCATTTGTGAACGGTGATTTAATCCCCTCGTGCACCTGAATAGCGGTGAATGCGTTTATGGATGGGAAATACTACAAGACT
Source organism: Timema californicum (assembly GCA_902141385.1). Classification (NCBI taxonomy): domain Eukaryota; kingdom Metazoa; phylum Arthropoda; class Insecta; order Phasmatodea; family Timematidae; genus Timema; species Timema californicum. The sequence goes on from CABFOW010002906.1 coordinate 61,774, forward strand.
CACTCTTACGGACATATTATCTATGATCACTCACTGATGGGGAAACCTCAAGTGTATTCGTAGGATGGACGCGACAAAGAGATTTCATTAAATAGTACAGAGGTTTTGGCTTTCATCTTTGATCATGTCTCTCCCATAATTTTATTAATTCATTGTTTCGCTAACCCCTAAGGCTTCCTTGTTGTTGTTTTGTTTTTATTTAATTAATCTTAAATTTGTGTTTGAATTCATGACGCTAATGGCCGTTTCTGTGCCGGCACGTATTTAAGCATAATAAAAAACTCATAATGCCTAATAATTTAAAGTTTGCTATATATATATATATATAGAGAGAGAGATATTCGGCACCTTAGCTCATTTGGTAGCATGTCTTGTCACCTGAGCTAAGGATCCCAGGTTCGATTCCCGACATGGCCGAAAAATATATCACTGGTAAAATGTGAGTTTACTCCTTCACAGTGATGAATTGACGGCATGGGACTGGATGTTGTGCCAGTCCTAGTTTTAAGTTAGATTATAAGGCATATGAAGCTAAGACAGGCCTAGCCAGCCGGTAGTGTAAAATATATAGCTTGAATAAATAAGTGACCCTGAACACAGGCAGAAACAGGAATGAATGTAAAAAAAAGTGTATATATTATCTCTATCTCAATCGAAGAAAAAATCTATTTTCTTTATAGATCCATTAGAATATTAATATTTACATTACCCGCCTCGGTGGCGTAGTTGGCTAACGCACTAGTCGTATTTAGCTCGACTGCTGAGGACGGGGAGATCGAGGTTCGAATCCCGCTCGGGTAAACTGGGGGTGGTTTTTCCTAAATGGTTTTCCACTCTCCCTCCATGCAAATGCGGGTTCATTTCCTCTAATTCAACCTTCCCAATTGCTAATCCATTAGCGTAATTAGTACTTAAAGCATATAACCCAAACGGTTAGTAAGACGCGGTGCTAATTAATAATAATAATAATACTAACATTACATTAAATATGTCATGTTATAACACTTTTTATTCATTTGATAGATGTGATGTAGATTCATGACTATCAAAAGAAATTAAATATAAAGAGCACTTAAGGATAGGGAAGGAAAGGATAGTTTTTATATCAACTATATTTGGTAGAGTAAAGAAAACATTGCTTGAGTAGATACGTTTGATTGGGTTTTTTTTTTACACAAAGTAATCTAAACAGCTCTTAAATAATTGTCATGATCATCGCAGCATTTGAATAGCCCTCTTTCTTTTCCATTAAAACGTTCCCGTTCAAATGTAAAATGTGTATATTACAGATATTCAAGAGTGTTGGGATTATCTGTAATAAATTAAGCTAAACTTCTCTAATGAAGCAATATTATTTATTTTAGCTAAAAAGGTTATTTTTATTATACAAACTATCAAACACGGACCTGAACTTTCGCTCCTTTCCACCTCACCCTATCAATGATTGTGGGTTTGAAACGTAAAGAAAACGACAAATTTTATTCCGTTTTTTAGTCAGTTCACCTAACTGATCAAGATTTCGTGTCGCCCATTTGAAAAGCAGCGAGGAGTTTGCCCTCATACTTGATTCCAGAGGGATGTGATTCTCACCCACTGATGTCAACCAGCGAGGGATAATCCTGTAGCCGTCCCCCTCACCCCTTCTCAACCCACAAGTCACCTCGTGACAAGCCACGCAATTACCCCGCATCTTGTTCGTCCCCCGGGCTTGTCACGTGACGAGACGCAGAGGCGGATACAAGGAAAGATTCCAAAGGAAGAACTCGACCTAAAGTTTGCCACTTTCCTCCGCCGTGCTGTTTGGATTGTATCTAGTTTATATTTTAATATCATTAGTGAAATTAAATTTAATTCATATGTATGTTAAGGTTGTCAACAGGATCAGTCCTGATGTTAAAATATGATTCAATTAAATGAAAAATTAAAACCAGGATTGTCTACTGGTATATCATTGGCGCGCAAAGACAAAGGTCACGGGTTCAATTTCCATGTTCAGAAATTAATTTTTCACTTAAATTACACTAGTATGTATGTTTACCGAAGAAAATGTCTAGCTAATGGCGGGTTTGAAAATTCTTGAACCTGTTCAGTTCAAATATTCATGATTTTAGGTCAATATTTGCCAACAATTGCAGATTTTCCTAGAATTTTTTAGAAACACGTCCGTTGGTACTATTTTGTTTTTGAAAAATGTGTAATAAAACTTATTTAAAAATATATTCTGTAATAAACCAACTGATCAAACAACCCATCTGCACCAATACTACTACTACCAATGCACACACACACACACACACACACACACAATATTCACTTTATTGGCAAACTTACACATATTTTCAAACATACACTTATAATTTAAAAAGAGTGCTATCAATAGATTTATTGGCACACAATAGCTCTCGTAACTTTGGGTCGGGGGGAGGGGGGATTAAAGAAATTCTGGGTCTTAATAGACTGCGCGCAGCATCTAAGCACTATTTTTTAAGTAGGTAATAATTTTCTATTATTTTAGTCAACCGTGGACCTAGCTGCTTCCCGTAGAGCGGAGATAATCACAACTCGGAAACTCCATAGTAATCCTATCCCTTATTAAAACAGTTACAAATGTTTTACATTAACTGCGGAGTGGCTTTTGAATCAACCAGTATTTTTGTAGATTTTAAAACATAGAAACAATCCTAAAATAGTTTTTAATTTTGTTGTGGTTCTTTCTCTACCTCTTGAATGTCCCTGAGTCGCTGAGATAATCTTGAACTAAGTTTAATTTGTAGGTCCCAGGGGATGCACAGACTATAGGGGTTGAATACACTGTCCGTGAAACCTTTAAGTAGCGCTATTATGAACTAGCAATGACGTAATTACCTTTGATGATAGATTTTTTCGTGGTGGCAGTGTGACGTGTGTTGTCATAGTTTTAAACATGGAGTTTCAAATAATTAAGAGCCAAAGGAGGAAAGAATAGTTATTAATGGACAAAAATGTAGGTACCATAATGAGTTAAATGATGGAATTGAAGGTTGGAAATGTGTTAAAACAAAGTGTGTTTTTTGAAAGTTAAGGATAAAAAAGAAATGGTTAAAAGTGTGATTGATTATGACCATGAACCAGAATCAATGACGTGTCCTCTTATGAAATTATACAGATTTCGAAAAGTCTGTTCATTTTTGCAAGTTTGGCCAAATATCACTTTAAAATGTTACAGATTTCACTTAATTCAAAATTAGTTTAAAATTTGGCAATGTTTTATCATTATCATCCCAAAAGATTGTTTAGCAATAATTGCACTGAAAGAAATACAAATAGAAGTAGCTATATGCCAACATTAGTAGTGCTAATAAAGTGGCTCAAAGAAGGAGATCAATTCGAAGGGAAGAACAATATGTGGAAGAAAATAGCGCAACAGTTAATTGCAGAAAACATATCTGTTCTAGATTCCATGAAATGTGTACCATAAAAATTTCAGCCTGTTCAATATAAATATTGTAGTGATCCTTTAAAAAATATTTCAATTGACTTAAATGTGTGTTCAATTTTATTTGGGCATGCATGTGTCTTAATATTCAATTAAATCTCATAATGGTGCTGTTAAGTATTAATATTATAGTGTTCTTAATATATTTAATTAAATGTGATTTGGATTTGCTGGTATCTGTTTATTTTAATAGTTTATTTGACACACATGAACTTCTTGTTTCAGACCCAAACAGTCCAATCGCTGCCTGATAACTAGTTTAGATGTACACAAAAAATAACCGGGACCGAGTTGGTTGGCATCTGACGGACCACTTCACAAAATGGCTGCATTGTAAAAGTGTCGTGATACAATAATTTTAAAGCTATAACTTACGATAGGTTAGGTAAAAGTATTGACTGGAAAAAATATACAATATAGGTTTAGTTTCTAAGTCTTAGGTTTATTATTTATAATGAACACAATTCCAATATTTTAAAATTAACTTTCACTATCACGAATAAAATAAAAATAGTATTAATTTTATATATTGTTTTATATGTGAGCGTTTCAACTACGAGACAATATAATCAGTAACATAATTCAACTTTGGTGACCTGGTGGTCTAGTGGTAATGTGTCAGACTTCTGTGCTGGCGGCCGGGGTTCAATCCTCGGTCCCAGCACAGATTTATCTAATTACCAAACCCTTCCTTCACCTCTGACAAGACATCTTGTGAATGTGAGGAATGCCAGGCCTCCACCGTGGTTCGGATTCCACGTTAAACTGTAGGTCCTCCATTTCATCTCACAATCACCCTACCATTACACATTAGCGCAAGTGCGTATAGCCCGAACGGGTAGTAAGACGCGGTGCTAATAATAATAATAATAATAATAATAATAATTAATTCAACTTTTAAGCTACTAATTGTCTTAATACGACTTGATAAAACCGTTGGAAACACAAGAAATAAAAATAAAAATGCTCTTTAGAGTTTAGTGAACCAATAATATTTTCAAAACTCTCAGTAAAACGTATAGCAATGTTCTAATTATTATTATTATTATTATTATTATTATTATTATTAGCACCACGTCTTACTACCCGTTCGGGTTATACGCACTTACGCTAATGTGTAATGGTAGGGTGATTGTGAGATGAAATGAAGGACCTACAGTTTAACGTGGAATCCGAACCACGGTGGAGGCCTGGCATTCCTCACATTCACAAGATATCTTGTCAGAGGTGAAGGAAGGGTTTGGTAATCAAGCAATGTTCTAAGACTCTGTGCGTGCGTGTGTGTGTGTGTGTGTGTGTGTATATATATATTTATATATAATTAAGTTAATGCTCCCATGAAAATAGCCAACAATTCTAATCTTACTTTTAGAAATATTTTTCTTATCTTCTATACACGCATTTCGCTCATAACCCTCAAGACGCTGCACACCTTTTGAAATAAGATGTTTGTTCAAAAAGAATTTACGACTCTTACAAGAAAACACCACTCTCCTATTCCTCTTCTTTATAAAGTGCAAGGGTAAACGATGAGAAAATCTTACGGTTTTCTTTAGGAACCGACTTACAAAAAAGTATTCTCCCCTCCACACCGAAAGAACTCTTTTTAAGTCCCACAAAACTAAAAAGAAAGTCAAACACTTTAAAAGAACGAAAAAGAAAGGCGAAATTTCCTCGTTATCTGCCATCTAGGAACCGCGAGGCAAATTCAAGGCGATTGTAGCGGCGCGTATGTTTCTTATCTGAAACTACCACACTAGCCGTAACAATGGCACGGCACTGTGGACCTTTCTATTGTTGGCAGTATAATGAAGTGAAGGGGGCCATTCTTCGAGTGGTTAGGGGGGAAGCAAAGAAAACAAGATTATCAGTCCAGTCGACAGCTCTGTTGTGGGGCAAGAATTCAGAACCCTTCCTTTACATTGTTTCAGTGGAGACGGATATATTGCGTGCTCTAAAAGTGACCTGTACTCTGGAGAGATAACACGACTTTAACACTGTATTGTTGAGTTCTGTTTAGTAATACTGAGCGGCACTAGACAAAATGTGGTAGGTAGTATTAGATTTTGGCCTTTGTTTTATAGTGAATAAAACAATGACCAAATCATCCAATCGATATATACAATTATATTTAAGAGCTTAAATCTAAGCAATTTTCAGCTATTATTGTTGGGTAAAGCTATAAAAGTAGGTCAATATAATTATAAATTATAAAACATTTAGGGCTTATGTGTTGTTTTTTTTCTTATCGTGGGTTTGAAAAAGTAACCAATCCGATCAACGGAGTACACAATTACTATCTAACTTTGAACCTTAAACTTATCAATCATCTCCGTTTAACAATTTAGCAAAACCTTATTTTTCGTAATTCAAAGGCCTTCCAGGTCAAAGGTTAGCGCTGAGCCTACTCTGATAGCTAGCAGCAGTAGCATTTAAAGTCTTTTCAGCGTAGGAATTAATTTCTGAAAGGCCTTTTTCCCTACCAGGAATATATTATCTAGTAGGATATTGTTAGGGAAAAAGACCTTTCAGAGAGTAATTCCTACCGTGAATGGATTATACTGACGCACATAGAATTAACCTTGGAATGGTCAGTTATTTTCTAAGTCCTCTGAAGCAGGCAAAATATTAAGTTAAAAGAGGTGTTGTTCCTTTTGAATCTGTATTATGTTTACATTTTATGTATATTGATTTTACTTTCTCATGACAATGTCAGTGTGATCGCAAGGAGGGGTGGAGGTGGGGGATCTCTTGAGTATGCCAAAGTAACTATAAACCCAAAAAAAGATGATTTTACAATTCTTTCCAAAATTCCAAAACAGTTTAATGGATTTTGTTCAGATTCGATGCGATATTTAGATATTTTAGGACCTACCACAATTTTTTTTAAAGTTAGGCTTTCAAATAAGGGTAGTTTACTAATTAGTATTTTTTTTAATTCCAATTTTTTCTAAATGACTAGCGACTTTGTTTGAAATGCATATCTATGATTATTTTTGACATTACAAACATTTATTTTTGTGCAAATATTTTGTAACTGGTAGCTAACTGATGATATTTTATTTAAATTTGAATATGTTAAAAATGGCTTTCGCGATTTGATTCAAAATTGGTATCGGGAGACCATTTTACACAGCAATTAAAACGTAATTGCAAGGAAAGATAGGGAAGTGTGGAGAACGTTGGTAAGAATGCATTTAGTACGGAGTTATTTTTTTAGCAATATGGAGTTTCTTGCCTACCCCGTAATCGAACGGCGTGATTACGTATGTACATATACATCTGACATTTCCATGTTTTACAGACACGACGGTGACCTGGCGGCCTAGGGGTAAGTTGTCAAACTTTTGTGCTGGCGGCCGGGGTTCAATCCTCGGTCCCGGCACAGATATATCTGATTACCAAACCCTTCCTTCACCTCTGACAAGACATCTTGTGAATGTGAGGAATGCCAGGTCTCCACCGTGGTTCGGATTCCACTTTAAACTGTAGGTCCTTCATTTCATCTCACAATCACCCTACCATTACACATTAGCGTAAGTGCGTATAACCCGAACGGGTAGTAAGACGCGGTGCTAATAATAATAATAATACAGACACGATTTCCAACTTTTCTAGCTACTTTAGATATATATATATATATTATTGTTAAAAACATTTTATTAAGATCGCAACTGAGTGTAGCAATATTTTTGAAATTGTGTTAGTCTATGCAAAGTTTAAGGTATTTCAGCCTAAAGCGATGGGCTATTGGATAGTGCGATCTAGATATATTACAATCATATCAATACATTAAAAGATCACCTTAAGCCAGTACAGTTTAAAATTATTGTGAGACACATTACTAAAGACACGCGGTATAAGAGAAATGACAACAGGAGAATCACATGGTGACCTATGACTATGTTAAAAGAGATTCGCTGTGTGTAGAATTGAGGGGGAAATGTTATTGTGAGTATTGTGAATAAAAGTTTTCTTAATTTTTAGTGAATATGTAATAAAATATTTTTTGATTAAATTTCCCGACTTTTTCCTGACATTTCCCTCTTTTCCAGGTCACCGGACACCATCATAATTCAAATTTAAATTGTTTATTTATATCAGTGAATAAATAAACTCGTCATAAAATCTATATAGATGAACAGTTCTTCGGTTAATTAATAATTTACATAATATTTTTTTAAATAAATCAGTTTTTTTGTACCGTATTCTACTGATACCTGTTAGGGATATCCACATTTAGGGCAAAGGATGAGTAAGGTAGTGTTTCAAGAAAACGTACTTGAGAATTTTTGTCACGGTAGGGTGGGAAATAAATTAGGAAAAAACCCTCAGTACAACCGGCCATGATCCAAACCACGACATACCTGTCAATCTACAAACCAGAGAAGACAAGGAAGACAAGATAAAACAAATAGTGAATGAGCTTAAAAATATTGCGGCAGGAATGAGTTATGTCAATATTTTGTTAATTAAATTTTTTATAAATTTTACTTTCATTTGATGAATTTTTAAACATTTACCGTAGAAATAACATAAATAAAATGTGTTAAGGCAATCGTGTCTACCCAAGAATAGGCTATAAGATTCTCGAGCAAATATTTGTTTTAAACTTTGTATTTAGTATTTTATTGCGTGAAAGTGTTTAATTATAAATGGTGCAATTATTTCGACCATCGCTTTGAGCCTACAGAGTGGAACCTCAATGTTACACAAACAAAAAAACACGGGCGGACGCGCATGGTGTTCTCCCCTCCAGACCCCTGTTAATTAATTAATTAAAAATACACTGCCAGAAACCACATCTCCCGCACCAAGTTCAACAAGAGAAAGTACTTTGTTCACACACAAAAAATATACTAATAGTAAAAAATAAAAGACAAAAGCTATTATAATCTTTACTAAAGTGATATAATTAAATTCCCCTCTTCCCCTTTTTCACCGCACACAAAGTAAAGTAATTACGTTGATTTATCAATGAGAATTACTAAAAACTGGGCCTCATACATTAAAATACCAAATATAAATCAACTACCTTCTGAAAAGAAACAGTATAACCAAATGGTAGCATCGATAACTTGTTAGGCAAGTGGGTAGTAGACCTGACTCGGAACCGGAAGATCGGATACAATGGACATGCGTGGTATCCTCTTCACTTAGTATTTCAGATCGCTAAAGTTGATCCCCTCAACTCCTCAAGTATAAAAGTAATATATACCACCATTTTGTACCCAAGTATTACGTTTTGCAACCCAACCTCGAAGAGTAAGGCTATTTTGTTGGGGTAGGGGAGAGGGAGGGGGGAGTTAAGTGTAGCCCCCTTTCCCCCAAATTAAAGTATAGGTTTTATATAATGTATATTTAAACGTCTTGTTTTGCACCATTTTGCACCTTAATAGTTTAGTGTGAAAAAAAAACATAGGCCTAATATGATTTATATTCTGGGTCAAATTTAAGCGTGGTATTTATTATTGATGATTTCTTACATCAATATAAATTGCTTTTTTTTCCTATCACCGTGTCTTACTATCTAAAATATTATATTTTGTATGGTCTGGCACACAAATATTTGAAGTTTTGAATTCTATTATTTTAGTCAGAAAAAAAAAGTATAGTTCCAGAGATAGGCATGAAGTTTAAAAGTAGAAATATGTATACAAATTATTTTTTATGTTTTGTTTTGAACGGTTTTCCACCTTAATAGGTTTGCAAGGAAAAATACTATGAAAAAGGATAGGATAGGATCAAAGGAAAATGTATTCTACTTCCTTCTAAGCAATACACATTACTGGTTTTACCCAAAGTTGAACCTGATCATGGCGTTTTTCACTTTTATTGTTCTAAAAGGGAAAATATTTAAGCTAAAGCTTAGTTCCCCTGCCTTCCACCCCACAACAATGGGCATATTCTCTATAAAGTAAAAAAAAAAAAAAAAAAATGCTGCAAACTAGGACGAAATAAGTTACAAAACCACACATTCATTTTGTTGTTGAAAAATGCATTGGCTCCACTTTGTTGCTCAATCACGTCCAAGCCTCACTACCAATTGTTATGAAATTTCGCATTTACGTCCGGTTAGCACATTGGCTTTTTTTTAAATCCGATAGTCTTAACCCATGTTTTCAATTATGTATTCTCATATTGTAAGTAAAGTTAATATTTTCTGTCTTATTTGATCGCCAATTCGCAAATCCAAATAGTAATAATAGAATGAATACATTTCAATCTTAACTACAAAGAAAAATTATATTTTGTGTTGGTTGTTTCGTATTCAGATTGATAAGCAAAACGTGCTTCTTTGGGAAATAAAAAATATACCTAGGCAACGTTTCACATATTTATTTGATTTCATCTTAATTTTACATGAATAAATATTCAGACAAATAGATCACTTTTCACATCAAACGCCAGACTTGGCTCCAGGGTAGCCATGTAAATCTTATGTACATTTATGTAACAATTTACCTTCGAGACTAAGAAACTTTGCAAAGGAACTTAAAGGTGCTTGAAGACATGCCCATAAGGCATATTTTTTTATACTATTACCTATAATGAGACTGCTTAGTTGCCGGTTACTTCCAAATTCAGAAATATAATTATTTGCATTGAAACTTAGACGTGTGAAATTGAGCGTTTATTTATTGTATACACTTTTGTGACCACTTGACCACTTAATCAGTTAACTAAAAAACCCTAATTGCCAAACCCTTCCTTCACCTCTGACAAGACGTGTATTAATCACAACTTGTGAATGTGGGGAATGACAGGCCTCCGCCGTGGTTCGGATGCCACGTTAAACTGTAGGTCTTTCATTTCATCTCACAATCACCCTAACATTACACATTAGTGTAAGTGCGTATAACCCGAACGGGTAGTAAGACGCGGTGCTAAATAACAATAACAACAACAACAACTAAAAACCAAAGGGGAGGAAATCCTTACATTTGGCATAGATGTAGTGGCCTGCGGAAACCTTGGGGAGTGCATCTCGGACTTATTAGTTTTACTTTTACATTCGTTTATGAGTTTGATGCCTTTAATCACGTGACGAGATATATGTATAACTCCAAAACCAGGAAACATAGAAAGGGAATAGCTTTGCTTAATAGGACTACTGGCAATTGCATATTTGAACTAAATTAACCAAGATATTTTAAACTTTAAATAAGTAGTCAGGGATATATTTAGGTTATTCACCTTAAGAGACTTTATTTTACATCCATTGTGGGCCTGACATATTAGAAATTGCGACTATTCAGGTAGAAAAATCACCAAGAAACAAAGAAAGCGGATACTTGTAATTAACCAACAATCATTGGGAAACCTTAAAGTTTTCGTTATAGCACATATTGTGAGCCTGAAGTATTAAACTGCGTGATTGCTGGTGTGGAAGGATACCAAATAAAGGATGATAATCATCTTAGACCCTGTATGATTACTTAAGAAATCAAGCGGATGTGCACCTCAGGCGTTTTTTTACTTATATACAATATTGCGAGTCGTACGCCTTAGACTGCATGACCACATGTGTGGGCGGCTATAAAACCAATTTACCTACTAGATTGAAACTTTGCATACGTATAAGTAAAGTGAAAATAGTAGAGGCACAAATAGGACAAATTTGTTGTACTTATTTCTACATTACAAGCCTGAAGAATTTGATTAGGGGATTCATTTTATATTGAAATTATTCTCCAAGTAAGGGATTTCAAACATCAATATAAAGGTATTCATAAAAGACCACTAACTTCACCCAGGTAGCAACGGGTTTTACAGCTCGTTTTTTAAAATAAAATTAAATGTAAAAGTGTAGCAAAACTGCTGAAGCGCTCTCTTAAACAACTTTAGCATGACTAAATAAAAAGGGTGAAAAAAACCTAGAACGAAGTCCGGTTTGTCTAACAATATCCATTCCTGCTTGATCTAAAGCTCTCTAACTAATTAGTAATAATGTAGAGAAATCCCAGGTGCATTCGCGAGTAAAATGTAAATGGATGCAAAACCATTTATTTTAATGGGGATACCATTAATAGCCCTATGATATCCGCGAGTAAATTCAAATAATACAAAAGCATGGCAATTAAAATAATTAATCTCGTTGCTTAATAAAGTTGACCTCACGTTTCGTAACTGTGGAAAGTTAACTATGATTTATAATAACAGAATAAACTTTTATTGTTTAGTTAAATGGGTCGTTTTCTAACTCCACAAGACACGTGGTAAGAGGTTTGTTACAAAATATAATTTTATTTCGGATTAAGTCTTGAACAAAAATACATTTAAGTTATATTTAAAGAGCATCTCTGTTGAATAGATTTTTGCCCCTTATTTGGAAATTAATTTTTTTAAAACGTGATATATTTTAACATGAAGTGTCGGAGCTTTCAAAAAAGGCAAAATATTAAAGAACTTTTCTTTTCAAATATAAAAGATGAAATAAAAAGAGGTATAGCGATTGGGTATTAAAAATTCCTAGAATTTTGTTCAATATTATTTAAAAGATTTCAAAGTTCATTATCAAACCTTAAAAGATTAAATAACATAGCAAAGATATTTCTTAATAGGCAGACAGTTCGAAGAAAAGCACTCGATACATCTTCATTTATTTAAAGTTTGAAGAAAAATCTTTAAAAAGACGATACAAAAAAACGTTAAAAAAACATTTCACCCAACTTTAGTCAAGCTCATTAGTTACCGGCCAGTATTGCATAATTAATTATTTTAAAGTAGGAAATGCACATAAAAAAATTCAGAGTAGTTTAAATCAAATCACATTTGTGCATGTCAAGGGGAAAGAAAGAGCATTAAACAGCCATTGGGTCCTTTCCAATGTTGATTAAAAAAGTTTGGTAATAATTCATAATAATGAGGAAAATTGACTGGCATGATTGTTTGATTTTGAAGTTTTACCTACGCTATATATATAGCACAGAGAGAATCGATAAAATAGACACTGCACCACAGCATTTGTGCGTGCCCTTTAATCATAAATTAATGAAATTAAAACATTTTATTTGCTTTTTTAGAGCCATTCTACTGCACAATGAACCCGCCTCGGTGGCGTAGTTTGGTAACGCGCTAGTCGTGTTGAGCTCGACCGCCGAGGACGGGGAGATCGAGGTTCGAATCTTGGTCGGCTCCTAAATGGTTTTCCGCTCTCCCTCCACGCGAATGCGGGTTCACGTCCTCTAATTCAATCTTCCCAATTCCTAATCCTAATCCTAGTTAGTACGTAAAGCATATAACCCGAAAGGGTAGTAAGACGCGGTGCTAAATAATAATAATATTAATAATACTGCACAATGTGTGTTGCTCTAGGTTACGTACCCATTGTGTTATCAAATTTATAGAATATCTGTTTAAAGTGAGTTATAAATAAAAACTCTTGAAGAAAATTAGAAAAACTATTATCGAGCTAGAACAATGCTAGTTTTAAGATCAAATATATAAGACCATCTTATTGACTTATTAATTTATTTATTTTAAAGTTGATTTTAAAGCATTAAATATTTCAGTTATTATTTTTATAACTTGTTATAAAAACAAACCCTGAACATCTTACGTTAAAACGCCAAATTTAGACGTTATTTTTTTGTTAACATGTGATAAACAAAATCTCTCACTTTTGTTATAATGTCTAGGCGATAAATTGACCATGTTTTTTTTAATCCAAATATTTTAATTTCCTGAAATTTTCCTGACATAAAAAACTTTTACTTTTTTTTTTTAGATTTTCTCTGCCTGTAGCCACCATGTAGATTAATTAAGTTTTAATGACCTAATACGCAAGCGATTCAATCAAGCCTACACAAGCCGGCATGAACGAACACGAAACTGCGCAGAACGGAAAGGATTAGCACACTCCTCTCGCCTTCTAATTTAACAATAAAAGCGACAAGAAGATAGCAATGAAAAACAGTCATCTACCTCCCTCCTAGAAAACATGGCGAGGATAGCAACTGCTCGCTCCTTCCTTCCCTGGAGCCCCCATCATTGTTGTGAAGCCGCAAACAAAACCTATACCCCCAATAAAGCTAGAAATTACGGTCAAAAGGTCGACAACGCTGCGAGAACCTTAAGGGGGGAGGGGGGAGACTTCACCCTCTTCCTTCTTCTTTCCACCTTATTGATTTTACAATCTAATGTTTAGACGCCCTACCCAGCTAAGAGGGAGGGGGGATGCCTTAGATGGAAGGGAAAGGCGCCGTAGTCCCACTCACGGCCGCTAAAGAGCAGCACCATCTTGAGAATTGCTTCTACAGTTCCTAATTCAACCACCGTGTGACGCCAGCGAATTCGTTCGTCGATTACACTGAAGATGGTAGCACCAAACAGGACATTATTAAAGTGAATATAGATTATAAAATTGACACAAGGGTTATTTTTGCAGTTATATTAATTCAAAATTTGATATAGGCCGATATTTTTTAAATTCAAATGACTTTGAAAAAAATCAAGTACAAGTTTTGTGTATTTTAAACTAAATACATTTTTTTTTGCAAAATTATAGCAAATTTTATTGAATTATTAAAAACAAAAGAGGAGAATGTTTGTTCCAGGTGATGTTGAAGAAGTCTTTACTTGACTAGATTGTCCTGCAATTCACCTAATAGGTTACCCAGGGCCGGATTTAGGGCTGTGGAGGCCCCAACATTAAAAACAATAATTTTCTTTTCAACATTTTGACATCATTTTTTAGTTACAAAATTAACCTTTAAAATCACAATGTGTGTGTGTATATATATATATATATATTCCATTCACGGTAGGAATTACTCTCTGAAAGGTCTTTTTTCCTACCAATATCCTAATATATAGTAGATTTATGGTAGGCAAAAAGGCCTTTCAGAAGTCAATTCCTACGGTATATATATATATATATATATATATATATATATATATATATATATACACACACACAAAAGGTTTTGACAAGAACGAAATGTGTATATTTTGTTCTTGCCAAAACCTTAAGAAAAAGCACTAAGAAGAAAACATCCAAGTGTTATATTCTAATGCTATGTCCACTCCACGGTCGATCAGTCATAAAAACATGTTAGGAAACTGTGGTGAAGATGACTCAATTAATGAAGCTATTTTTTATAATTCCATATTAACTCAATAGCCTAGATTCACTATGATTTAGAGATGTTGTCTAGGCTATGAAAATCACAGCGTGAATTATTTGTCTGCCTCACATGCATGAGTAATATTTTGTCAGAAATAAATAAAAATTGATAGATATAAGGTACATTATAATTAGGTACATTATAATTGATTTTTTTTACCGATTTTATCATGACTACAATCTATAAAGCCAAAGATATTTATTTTTTACTATTGCAACAGTTTGTGGTCCTCTGGGGGTCACCCCAATCAACCTCCCTTAAATCCGGCCACGAGGTTACTTATAATATGCCTAGTAACAAAAGGGTGTGAATACAAAGACAGGCATAACTCACAAAGATGGCAGGTTAGATTCCAGACCCCTGCCATAGAGCGAATATGAGGAAAACAATACTTAAAAAAAAACTACCAGCATTATTCATTATTTCAGATATATAAAAAAAGTCAGTCCTTAAAATGTATTTACCAGATTCACAGCATCTTGGTTACAACTTCTTGAAAGAATATTCATCCGTGACAACTTTGCGTGGAAATAAATGCTGTATTCTCTAAATGTATTAACCCAATCCAAATTTTACTTCAATTAAATGTTAATAGATTTGGAAAATTTGTTTAAGCTCGATAGGTTTTTCGTCTACTATGAACACAAAAATGAGTATTTTTTATCAAATTATTATGACTAAATAAAATAGATGTTTAGTGAATTATTGTTTAAGTTGGTTATTCTGTAGTTATTATTGAGAGTTAGTTGTTAAGTGTGAGAGTTTGATTAATACATCACCAAATGCTCTTCAATATGTGTTTGATAAAGAGATAAAGAAATAATATCCCATCTATGTAAACAGAAATCTATGCTTTTTCCAAGGGTCTAGAGTTTCAGGAGATTATCAAAAATATTACCTGCTTCGGTGGCCGCATGGTCTAGGCCCTAAGACATCATTATCGTGTTAGACTAGACTGCCAATGACAGGAAGATCGAAGTTCGAATTCCCAATCAAGTGTACTGAGGGTAGTTTTTATAAAAAGGTTTTTGACTCTACCTTCACACAAATTTGGGTACATTTTCTTTAAACTCTACCTTACTCATCTCTAACTCGTTAGCATAATTATTAGTATAGAGGGGTATAACCTGAACCAATTATAAGACGCAGTGCTAAAAAAAATGTCAATACTATGGGGTTCTTGAACAATGAATGTCTAAATATGAAATAGCGCTAGGCCTGAAAAAAATTCAAAAGTAAAAATAATGTTACAACCATGTATTGCTAACCTTAAAACTACCAAAAACACCCTTAATACCTAGGTAAGCGCAAGTACCTTACTAGTAAAACGCTTTAAAGCGAAGCATGCCTGTATCATGTTTAATATGGTGTGATAATACACCCCTATGTTACAATTTTAAAAGTTATTTTAATGGTAGATAATTATTTTGTAAATAGGATAATATAGTATTAGGTTAATTTATAGAGTGTGGATGCTCATCAAGATCCTTTCCTTGGACACTTTAACATGCACACATTTTAGACTCACACTTTTCGGAATCAATATGCTACATACTTTTTATAAACAATTTGATCATAATTTAGCCTTATATTTCTTTGTTTGCCACTAAGTTAAGCATTTATGATCAAACATTTATGTTTATTTAGTATCAAAAAGTGGATACAAAGAGTTCAGTAGGGCCTAATTGTGCTAAGGAGTGTGTTAAAGAACCAAAAGGTTGAGAGTACAACAAATGTCATCAATTTGATAGTAACCCACTTCGGTGGCCGTCGGGTCTAAAGCACTACTCTCACAGTGGACTAGACTGTCGATAATGAGGAGATAGAGGTTCAAATCTCAGTCAGGTGCACTGAGGGTGGTTTTTCCAAAATGGTTTCCCACTCTCCCTCCATACAAATGCAAGTACATTTTCTTTAAAACTCTACCTTACTCATTACTATTCCATTAGCATAATTAATATATGCATATAGCAGTGGGGGTAAAAGGGGAGTAAGGATATTTTACTAATATCATAATGGATTGTTCATATTTGCTTACTGTAGGCCTACATTTTGTTCCTAAGAAACCCTGACCTATTCAATAACTACAAGTGATATTTTTAGCACCATGTCTTACTACCCGTTCAGGTTATATGCCTATGTACTAATTATGCCAATGGTTTTAGGGATTATGAAAGTTATCTTTAAAGTAAGTGTGTCTGCATTTGCGTGGAAGGAGAGAGGAAATTTATTTTGTAAAAACCACCTGACCGAGATTCAAAACTTGATCTCCCAGTCATCGGCAGTATAGTCTACTGCGAGCCGAAGCGGGTAGTTACGTTAAAGGGCTGACACAAGTTACATGTCTTAAATTGTATTTATTATTTTTGTTAGTTAAAGTGACACAAGTCAGCCCTTTAACTTTTACAATCAACATAAATCTTCTGTGAGCGAACTCTACTTACATCTGAATTTAATAATCAATGTATTAAACTTCTTGTTTGTTTCTTATATATACACGCCAAAGAGTTTAAAAGGGTACAAGAAATTTGGAATGTTTTTTATATTTATTTTGTTGTGTTTTAATTAAATTTAGTATTTTTAATCTTCATATTCTTGATGAACACTAGACGTACTGAAGAAGGCATGCTGTAGACATAACAGTCACCAAACAAACAGAAAATGCAACCTAATACTTGTAATTTGGTAGTTATATTGATACCGGATAATTTTATTATTTTGGGATTACTCTTTCAGGCATATTTTAATAGCAGCTAAAAAGTTATAAAAGAATTATTGTTAACCATTAATACATATTATCATCAATATTCTCTGCATCTTCTTCCACAGTTAAAATATAATTTAGAAATATTTTAACAGCCATTTTGTCTTGGTTGAATGGGATAGATGTAACAAGAATATCAAAAATATTTTAGCTGATGTGTGGATGTGCGAGAAGCATCTTCATTAATATATTTACTTGGCTTTTCATTCTTATATCAAAGTATAAAAATTGAACATCAATTTAGAGCTTAGTGGCTTAGATATAGACCTGTGTATTATTGTGTGCTAATTTTTTTTTGACAAAATAATAAACTAATTAAGTAATGTAACAACAGAATAAACTTAACAAAAGACAAACTGTAATTTACAAATTTTCTTATAAAACAGAATAATTGATGTGAATAATACCCTTTGTATACCTTGTATTATGATTTGAAAAATAACAAAGAAAAATAATACAATAAACAATAAAATTACTTGTCTTCATTATGTTTATTACACATTAATTGAATGGATTTGTGTTAACTAGAATTTACACAAGAGAAACATCTAAGATAAAAATGTAGTTTGTTAGATATATAATAAAGTAACTATAGAAAAGGTTGCTTGCTGAATTTGGAAAGTAAAGACTTAAACAAGATAGACCTAAAAAAATTGTTATCAATTGTTTGGATTATTATGATCCTAAGAGCAGAATGTGGGGCTTGCAACAAACTTTAGTAGGGCTTGTTAAAGAAAAGAAAGCAGGAGTCGTGAAGATCAGAGAGCAAGGCTTGTGCTGAACTGCAAGCAGGATATGTGAAAAACAAAACGTGGGAATTGTGATGGGCAGAAAATGGGGGTTTTGAAAAGTAGAAAGCTGGGCTTGTGATGAGCAGAAAGCGGGGGCATGTTAAGAGCAGGAAGCGGGGGCATGTTAAGAGCAGGAAGCAGGGGCTTGTTTAGATAAGAAAGTGATGTTTGTGATGATCATAAAGCAGAGGTTGTAATCAGGTGAAAGTGGGGCTTGTATAGTTTAAAAATCAGGGTCTGTGAAGAGCAGATAAAAGGGCACATCAATGCTCTCTTGAATACTGTATAATTTAATCTGATCCATCAAATACTAGGTTAATCATTTTAATGAACAGAGAAAGGCCTGTGTATAGCTTGTGGATTTATTGCTATTATTTATAGAAGTAAATATAAGTCTACAACAAAATTATAGGAATGATCAAGAAACAATTGTGTGTACTTTCACCTAAATAATTGCATGTAAAGCAAAGCTTTTCGCTTTCAAGAGTAAGTTTATGATTACTATAAGTTTCAAATCAGATGTAGGGACTTGAAATTAACAATTTGTGTTTATTATAAACATTCAAACATTTATTGTTATTTTTAGCAATAAGCTTATTTTAAGAAATAACAAATCTATTACTAGGGCATTTTGGGGTCATCACCAAGAACAAAAAAATAACAAAAATAATTTAATATTGAGAGACACTAAATCATAAATGGCATGTATGGTGCTATTTATTAGTAAAAATACATCAAAATAAAAGAATACAAAATTTCAAAAAGTTGTTATCAATACAATCTATTTGTGATTAGGCCTAGTTTGGTAAGAACTGGTGCTCAGGCTATTAGATTGTATTAGGTTTGTATTAGGTAGCCTACTCTAATAAAATATTGTTTCTGAATTCAGATTAGTAATTTGAATTACCCTCATAGGTAACACACCATATATTAAGAATCTATTTTATATCAACAACAAAATTAGGATCTAATATGATCCTCAATGTTCCAATAAGCTATATTAGAAGCACACAAAGATATCAGTGTTACAAAAAGCTAAACTTAAAACAGACCAAGATATCAATGTTCCAATAAGCTAAGTTAAAAGTATAACAATATCCCAATGTTTCAATAAGCAAAATTAGAAGAATAATAAGCTCCTAATGTTTCAATAAGCTAAATTCTAAGCGAAGCAATATCTTAAAGTTCCAATAAGCTAAATTAGAGGCGCAGCAAGTTCCCAATGTGTAAATAAGTTATTATAAGGTAATCAACCCAAGTAACTTACCTGGCAATCGGAGATGTTAATCAAGGCGGACACCGATACCAAATTTCGATCTAATCGCAACCGCTTCCCCGTCCCAAAATTAGCTACCGCCTGCAACAAAGATACAAAACTTTTTAAGTAATTATGTCAATCCTGTATATAGTAAACTTCACAATGTAGAATAAAAGTTTAGTATTTATGTCCCAATTGAATTTGTTTTTAAAATGTTTCTACAATCAGTCACCACACAAGTGGAGATTTTTTTTCTCATCAGTACATTTAAAAGCACGGTTATTAGACAGTTTAGACCAAATCAACACACAAAGCTTAGACTGAAAGTTTTAAATACTAATAAAAGATTAAATATTACTCTATACATTTAGGAATAAAAGTGTTTAAATGACACCTGATCCAAATCAATCTTTATATAGAATTGTGACGGGTCTTTTATTTAACACTACTTTTTTGTTTGTATATGTCAATGTAAGTTTAGAGATATGATGTGTATCCTTTATACATTTTTTTAACACATATGGAGAAGGCCTAAAATGATTTTGCTCAAAGTGGGATGGTTTACATACCTATCAATAAAATTAAAAGTAATTAGAACTCTATAGTTTTCCTCTATTATAATAGATGTATATGAGTTAACAAACTGCTAGTTTAGTAAAAATTAACAAATTAATAATCGGTTTTTAAATTATCAATACACACATTAAGAAAAGCAAGTTTGCAATAATAACAAAAAACAAAATAAATATTAAAGTAAAATTATATATATATAT
>CABFOW010002907.1:0-69351 GCA_902141385.1 Timema californicum
TCGTCAGTGTAATACCAATGCTTCCGCCCGCAGCGACACCGCCGAGAGTACCTGAGAACACACAGGTGTTGTCGGGGAACTACCGTGGTATTCACCCTAAAGGGCTCTAGTTCGAAACAGATGAGGGACATCAAGTAGAGGCAAGCATGACTAGACGTTTGAAGTTTACTTTAGTCAGGAGCTCAGGTGGGCTAGGGGATTGAAAAATAAATGTGTTGAGAAAAAAATGAACAAACTTTGTCATGTTGGTCATTTTTTTATTAGGGGTGTTTAGCTTCCACTTTTTGAATAAGCGTATAATATCAACCCATGACCTACCATGACTACCAACTACTGCTTCGGTGGCCACGTGGTCTAACGCGCTACTCTCGTGTTGGACTAGACTGCTGAAGATGGAGAGATAGGGGTTTGCACTGAAGGTGGTTTTCCTAAATAGTTTTTTCCATTCTCCTTCCATGCAAATGCGGATGCACTGCCGCTCAATTAAACCTTACTAATCCCTAAGCCATTAGTTTAATTAGTATATAGGTGTATAACCCAAACAGGTAGTAAGAATCGGTGCAAAATAAATAAATAATAAAATCATACAGGATGTACCGTAAGAAGTGGGACCCGCATCAGCGTTGGACAGGAGACAATGAAAAATGTTCATATAAGCGTGTGTCCCATTTGACCTTGTTTCCGAGCTAAAGGCAAGTGATTCCACCAAACTGTTTGTATACCATACTCGATATCTTTTGACCTCTCATATTGGTATGTTCTATGGGTTATTCTAAAACACCTGGCATTTTTGAAAGAGTGCGGCGTTCTACGACACGGCGACTGCAGACTTGCATTCAGACCCAAGGTGGTCATTTTGAAAACTAACTATGATGTTAAGAAGCTCCACATTACTGGAGTACAAACAATATGACTATGAGTCAGAAACAATGTCAAATGGGAAACCTGTTTATATTGACTCTTTTTATTTATTGAGTTTTGTCTCCTGCCGCCTGAGGTGGGTCCCCACATGTTAGGCTAGGCGCAGTCGAATGTTGAACAAATCTTTAGTTGGGATCATACGCACACCAACGATTTCACTCCGACTAAACAGTTTAGTTGGTTTGGCATCTCAAACGACACTCAAGAGTTGGGTATTGTAGAGTGAAGACAGTGCAAGCTGTCATAGAAAAGTTATTTAAAATGTACGTGGAGAAAACTGCGGCTATTTGTGTTTTACTTTATTAGTTCATGGCATTTGGAACTTAGAAAGTTTATTGCCGCACTTAAAACGTACGCCACCTAGCCATATCCCGAGCTAGTTCTATCCAGCCCACCTTATTACACACTATATATTTCAGGTCCATTCTAACGTTATCCTCCAATCTGTGTCTAGGTCTTCTCAATGGCTTCTTCCCATTGGGTTTTGCCAATGCTCTGAGCACGGTTGTAGAATCTCCCATTCGCGCTGCAAGTCCTGACCACCGTAATCTACGATACTTGGTGATCCTAATAATGTATTGTGATGAGTACAGATTATGGGATTCATCATTATGTAACATCCTACTCTTATTAGTATCCTTATATAATTGGGTTCAAATATATTTCTAAGCCCCTTACTAATTAGAGTTTGGAAAAAGAAAATAACTCGGAAATACTGAGCTCATACCAACAATAATTTCTCCCAGTAGCAATTTTTTTTTCTTTCAAATGCTTGCCAAATTCTGACATTATTGACATTTAATTTGGGTTAGTATTTTGTACTCAATCATTTTGTTCCACGGGTGTAGCGTCAAAACTGAAGCGAAGAGGTGTGAGTATAGAGGACACTGTCCAACTGTTAAGTCTGCGCTCCGATAAACTCCCATTCACATTTGAAGGGTGAACGATAGCTGTCCCGACACTTGGTTGGATACAAGTTAGAGTGAAGTCCAACTCTTAAATTGGGCACCGATCAGCTCCCATCGTGTTTGTAACCCCATTTAATACCATTCACTTTTACTATCAAACTAAACTCTTTAGTCATTCGTCTACGCCTAGTCTTACGGTATCATTGTATATATTGAATATAGTTACCATAGAAAAATTAAAACATTGGCTACGGACTATGATCATTATTAGTGAAACTGATTAAATACCAGTGTGCGTTGGTAAATAAGAAATAAAGGGCCAGTTTCATAGTCGGGCTTAGTTCTTCCCAAAGGGGGTGCTTTACTAAATACAAGAAGACACTCGAATGGAATGGGTCAGTTCCGCGTATGAAACGGACCCATTCCTTTCTAGTTTATGTAGGTGTCGTGCTGTATTTGGTATAGCGCCATACTTGGGGCGAACTAAGTCTGACTATGAAACTGGTACAAAATCTCATAAAAACCCTTTCGAAGAACTTTGAGTTTTATTTATTCGAGAATTAGGGGATATCCGCATTTAACGTAAATAATGGTGCAGGGATAAGGAAGGCGTATCTCTTTAGCACCGTGTCTTACTACCCGTTTGGGTTATACGTCTAAGTACTAATTACGCTAATCGTTTTAGGGATTAAATAGGTCAAGTTTTGATGACGTATACTCGCAGTTAAGTAAAGAGTGAAAGTGGGAAAACATTTAGGACAAACCACCCTCAATACACCCAGTCGGGATCGAACACCGATCACCCGCAGTACATTCTGTTGTAAGAATGACGCCCTAGACCATGCGACCACCGAAGCGGCTAGGAATTTATAGTTTAGAAGAAGTGTACCAGCATTTTAATGGCGGGAGAGTAAGAAACCATTTAGGCGAAACCACTCTCAGTGCACAAGGACGCGATTTGAGACCCTAAATCCCTGTCACCAAAAAACTAAACTAGATTGGAATATTTCTGTGCTCACCAATGAAGGCCGTATTAACAAAAATATTATCCACATTATATTAGTGGGATTTAGTTACTATTTGACCCGCATACATGTTCGTATGGTCCAACACGTCACTCTCGTGTTAACTGTTATTGCTGCTGACGTGGAGATAGTTCGAATCCCGGTTGTGTGTAGTGAGGGTATTTAAAAAAAAAGTTACCCACACTTTTCCAAATACATTTCTGGGACATTTCCTCTAAAATGCTATCTTCCTCATCTCTGTTTAACATGCGTAATTAATTAATGCGTTTGACCCAAACGGGTACTAACATGAGGTATTAATAAAATATTATATACTTCTTCATGATATTTTTATTAATATCCTTACAAGTATTGATTGATTATATTTGCAGATCAATCTAAGGGGCAGCTTTATAGTAAGACTTAGTGACCTGGTGGTCTAGGGGTAAGGTGTAGGACCTTTGTGCTGGGGTCCGGGGTTCAATCCTCGGTCCCGGCACATATTTATCTTATTACCAAACCCTTCCTTCATCTCTAACAAGACGTGTATTAATCACAACTTGTGAATGTGTGGAATGCCAGGCCTCCACCGTGGTTCAGATTCCACGTTAAACTGTAGGTCNCCACAATCACCCTACCATTACACATTAGCGTAAGTTCGTATAACCCGAACGGGTAGTAAGATGCGGTGCTAATAATAATAATAATAATAATAATAATAATAATAATAATGTCAGACTTAGGGCGAGTTTCATAGTCAGACTGCTAAGTGATAGATGTTCAGTTATGGTTAGAATTTACTTCGAACAATATCAATTACTACCCGCTTCAGTGGCCGAATGGTCTAAGGAATCACTATCCTGTTAGACTGCCTGCTGATTACGGGGAGATTGGGATTAAATCCCGCTTGTGTCTGCTAAAGTTGGTTTTCCTAAATGTTTTTCCATTTTTTCTTAGATTTCCACTAAACTTATTCCTTTCCCATTAGAAAAAATATCATATTATATGCGTATAATCTGAACTGTAGGTAGTAAGACGCGAAAAAAAAAAGAATCAAGCTTCAGGTAGAGAAATGTAGAAAACTATAGGCAATTAAAGTATGAAATTTTAAAACGGTGGGTGAGATACACTTCTCCCCTTTGTGGTTACATTGAAAATGTCGCCTCAAGGTACGTGGAACATATCAACCCAACGAATGCACTGCCTTAAGGTTATCTGAACCAGACATTTCTCAAAGCTTTATTTGTAAAAACGTAATTAGTTTTATTTGCCGTGAAATAATATTCGTTTTTATAGTAATCATAACATTTATTATAAAAAAGTAAGTAAAATATAAAAAGTCGTGTTTTCATAAGTCTAATTTTTTAAACTGATTATTTTAAGTTTTAAACATTTTAATGTTTGTTTGGTTTATCTATATCATGCATCAAAAAAGGACATATATATGATAGATGATTTTCGAAGAATTACATTTGAATTAACATGGAGAGAGGATATAAAATTACAAAAAGAAAAACATTGTCAAATTTCAAGGTGGTGATGAAAGCCCTGCTTCCTGCATTGAAGTCAGGGCTACAAATTCTGACAAGAAACAGATACATTTAGTAATTCATTTCCTTCTAGCCATACGGGTAAGTAAATGTTTGGAAATGTTTTTGATAATGTATTTCTTTAGTCATTAATTTTAAAATTTTAGTGAATACCTCTTAAGTTTTTCAAAATCAGAGATACATGAATGAGAACTTTGATATTGTTTTTAAATGCTGTGTATATTGTTCAAATAATATTTAGGACTAAACTATTTTAAAATAATATAACCCACGCCTAAATGTTGAACTAATTTCGTCTGGTTTACCGGTGACGGGTGGGTTGGAGGTCGAATACCGGCTAAGTGAATCTATTATGGTTTATCCTAAATTATTTCTTACTCTACCTTCCATAAATATTATTTTACCCATTCCTAACATATTAGCGCAATTAATATAATATATGCATATAAACCGAATGGGCAGTGGAACGCGGTGAGAAAACACAAGAGATATTGACAAATGAGGTAAAATGAATCATTACGAGGTAGATTCTATCATTTTGGTTTCATATTAAAAGGTTCTGCTTCAGTGGCCGAACGTTTTAAGTCATCACTCTTGTGTTAGACCGGCCCGCTAATGACGGGTAGATTGAGGTTCGAATCCCTGTCGGGTCGACTAATGGCGGTTTTTTCTCAATGGTTTCCCACTCTCCTTTATGCAAATATGGTTATATATTACCTCTAAAATTCTTCCTTCCTCATCCCTACTCTATTAGATCAATAATTAATATGTATGCGTATAGCCTGAACAGGTAGTAAAACGTGGCTACAACAACAAACAATTGTGAAAAGGGTTATTCTTTTTCTATAATATTATGAATAATAATAATAATGTCGGGTACCTGGTGGTCTAGGGGTAAGGTGTCAGACTTCTATGCTGGCGGCCGGGGTTCAATCCTCGGTCCCGGTAAAGATTTATCTAATTACCAAACCCTTCCTTCTCCTCTGACAAGACATCTTGTGAATGGGAGGAATGCCAGGCCTCCACCGTGGTTCGGATTCCACGTTAAACTGTAGGTCCTCTATTTCATCTCAAAATCACCTTACCATTACACATTAGCGTAAGTGCGTATAACCCGAACGGGTAGTAAGACGCGGTGCTAATAATAATAATAATAATAATAATAATAATGCCCACTAGGTTTCTTTCCATGTAACTTGAAATCTGCGCGAGCCAGGAAAACACAGTACATTTGTTTGACTTGGAAAAACCCAAGGAAAAACACAGGAAATTTTACAAAAATCTAATATAAATACTAAAATGTTTACCTGGGTGTTTTGGGGTAAGGTGTTTGCCTCAGGATCCGATGTTTGTGTGTTATTTACTCAGCTGTAATTTACAAATTTTTCATGAACGATAACTATCCGTAGCACAAATTACTTCGGTCCCGTGTCGATTGTGGCATGTAAAATAACCCTGGAAGGTATGTGAAAATAACTTTTCTGGTGAAATTAATAGGGTCTTTTTCTCTCGCTCATAGAAATTCTCGTGTGCTGATATAACAAGTTGGTTCATAAAGTGCAGGTTAAATACCGCAAATAAATGAAAAATAACAAGCTAAAATATTTGTGAGGTTGGAATACCTAATATATTTTTAAAATAAATGTATTTATATGACGTTGATTTGAACACATGCTACAACGTCGACCTTCCGCGACATCCCCATCCTGAAACATTAAGTTGCGTAGGTACTGCACATATTTCCCGATCAAGCTTTAACCATTCTATTCGAAACACCAAAGGCATTACTTTATACTAGGCCGTAACCAGAGTGGATTTCTCAAACCTTCCACGAAATTTTATGAACAAAATATATATGGCTTTATTTATAGTTCAAACAATATCAACATTAAGAGACAAATACAAAATATAGGGCTGTGCTACCATAAAAAGCACTTAAGAGAACTTCTAGAGGTGTTAAATATTTGTAAACTTTTATAGTCTTTAGCATTTTGGGGGTTATTTTACCATAAAAAACACTTCACAGAGCTTCAAAAAGTGTTTAATATTGAGAAATTTTCCAAGCCTTTGGCAGCTAGGGGGTTATTTTACAGTGAAAGAAAAACACTTCAGAGAGCTTCTAGAACTGTTAATCATTTAGAATTTTTTTCCAGCTTCCAGCAATTGGGAGATGTGCCCATCAACCCCCCCCCTCCCCTGAAATTATTGTCTGGTTATGGCCTTGACTTTATACCAGTCAGTTCCATTTAACTTATCTGGAAGAATGGGTCTTACTTCTGGTAAACACAGATAATTTTATATTTAAAAAAATAGTGAAAATTATAGTCTAACACACGTGCGTTGAGCTAAGAGTAGAAGTTTACGAAAACCAGAAGGATAGTAGTAGATTGGAATGGGAAGTTATGAGTTTGGCTGTATCGACCTATAGTAGAGCTTAACACCAAAACATAGTTTTGGTAAAATCTAAATGCTAAAACACTTTATATTATATTTTTTTTATGTAAGTTATTATATAAAAAACCACGATACTTTCTTAAACATTACTTTCATTTAGATGTTCTCTATATATAATCGAATTAATAACGCTTCATCGTATTATGATGATGTATATTTTTTTCTTGATTCAGTGGGAGGACAAGTATGGCAACGAGTAGGTATTTAATAGGTAGAGCAATTAAATCCATCTTCCATTTCACCAAATACGTAATATATAAAAATAATTGCACAGCAATATTAAATAAAATGTATTTTTATATGAAGGGTCCAGGAAAAAAGATGGAAACTCACCCTACACATTTTTCAGGATATCATCTTTTATATAGCTAAGATAAAAAAAACTCCGTTAAAAATTAATTTAAATATTACAGAGACATCTTTTAACCATTATCTTAAAGCGCATGATAAAGGTCTCATGATGGTTTAACAGATGGCAGCACCAACGAAATTTGAGTTAAAGTTGGACCTTTCTCCCTTTTCCCTTCCACCCTTCATATCTGTGTTGCAGTGAGTCTCAACCAAAGCATAAATATTTGTGGTTTTTATGTTAAAAATATATAGTAGGTGCCGTATAAAACCAGATATGGGCCTAGCTCCTTAAGATCTATTTCATAAGACAATGTAGCACGAAATTTATGAGATTCTCACGACACACCATGGAAACGGTTATATTATTATTTGAATTGGAAATATAGTCCTGCTTCCCCCCTCCCCTCCTTCAACCCTCGATGATTTATTTGAAGGGTAACCAAAATCTCTGAGCTTCGCAGAGGGAAATTTAATTTACGCCCTAACGTTCAGGTGTGTTGCTAAAGACTTCTATCTATCATCTGAAGCTGAAGTTATGAAGATTAATGGCTCCGTGTTAAAACAGAATGGCCTTTTATCATGATGTCGTGCTCATAATAAGGGTTCATTCCAAGACTTTACGAAATAATTAAATTCTGTTTTTTTTAAGGACGACAAAGGAGAAAACTTGAGTTAAAGATGTAGAAAAAAACATCAAAATGTAAAATAGTACAATTTGGTTAGATATGTATATTAATATAATCCCACTAAGAAAATGAAAATTAAAACATCCGTCATATTTTATAATTTAAAAATGCATAATTTATTTTTGTATTTCTTTACTGTAGGTATTTTTGTATTCTACAACATTTTATTGGTGTGGTTAAATTTCAAAATATTAGAAACTGGTCGAAATTTGACTGTTTATGTCTTCTGAATATAAAACAATGTTTAACTCTTACGAAAGGTTTATTTGCAGTAAGATATAAAATATAAGCTTTTTATAATATTCAGTATTTAAGAAAAATCATAAAAAAATTCTTTAAAATGTTGTCTTGTTTTAGATTGTTTAATATATGTAGAGGATAGTGACCGTGATTCATTATTTAATGTTTAATAATTGAGAAATTACTATTTAAATGTATACTTTAATAACTCACTCAGAGTTACAAGAATTTAATTTGAGAACTTGGTCTGTACGCATCAGTTTTATACCACTGAACTAACCAGGTAAAACTATAAATAGTGTAAATTAATATATTAGCGCATATTCGAAGAAAAATTACTAGTGGTACCAAAGTTAAATACTTATTTCTCATAGGCCTATTTAAAATACAGTATTTATTACTAGTTGCAAATTATCGGCGTTGAACAGCAACCACGAATAGTGAATCAATAACAAATTTAACATCCCTAACAGGTGATTATGCAATTAAAGTCTTAGGGATTGTAATATAATCCTCGATCCCGGCACAGATTTATCTGAATACCAAACCCTTTCTTCACCTCTGACAAGACGTGTATTAATCACAACATGTGAATGTGGAGAATGCCAGGCCTCCACTGTGGTTCGGATTCCACGTTAAACTGTAGATCCTCCATTTCATCTCACAATCACCCTACCATTACACGTTAGCATAAGTGCGTATAGCCCGAACGGTTAGAAAGACGCGGTGCTAATAATAATAATATAATACTAATATAATAATAATCAAATCAAATAATATATGCCCCATATTATATTTTAAATGCCAAATTTTAGTGACTTTTAATCAGTGTCGGTGGTAGAAAGTGGGTTTCATATGAACAAGGAGGGATTACTTGTTAAGAGTAAGTGGCGAAGACCATCTTGCTCTTAATGGTAGGACAACATCCAACGGTCGTGGTGTAAATCATATTCGTTTGAATCTTGGAACTGAACACACACCGTAACAGGAAATATTTGTTTAATAAACTTCCCAACATAAGATATGACCATGTTTACTTGTATGCTCGCGGCGAGAATGTTATGGGGAAACATACCTAGTAACTCATTTCTAATCACCAGTGAGATGATTATCGGGATAGACTTGTAAAAATAAGAACGGTTGATTGAATGTTACATCGGTAGATTCTCGCACTGCCCGTGCTATGGACCATAACGAAGAGGTTAACCAAAGCATTAATGGCCAGGGACAAGATTTATTAATATGGCCACCATAGGAGGGCGTTGGAGAACGGTGTTAATCTAAGGGGCTTCCCATGCTGCGTTATTACGGCCTTCATGGGGATGGAGGAAGTTGTCAAACCCGTGTTTGACTGCTATCAAGGCGTGGACTCGTAGAATCCTGCAGAGAGTACTTGGGAATACCACTTGCTGATGTATGTGAGGTGTTGAAATCAGGTAGTTGCGTTCCCTGGATCATCTGCTCTTTACTATCTCTAGATACCTTAAAGAGAGAAGTATTGTTATCGTCAAAAGAGTTTAACTCGAGATTAAATGTCAACATTTTATGACCAATCGGGCTAAAGCTTAGTATCTAGGGTTTTCATAGGGTTCCCCAGAGAAGTTTTTGGAATTAGGTATCCAAGACTATAATTATTTAAATAGTTTACATGGTTTTTGATTTTAGTCACTATACCTTACTGTGTCAACTTAGTGCTTCTATTTACTGATTTAAATTAATTTTTAGCTATAATTAATACTTTCCTATGTAGTTATTTTATATGATGTTGTCGTTTTATGTAGTTTTCAGTTCTTGCCTTTCATGGGTCTTGCAACTGTTGGTTAGCCCTATAGTAATGTAAATTTGATTCAATACGTTACAATATTGTCAGAATGAAGATAGTGGATTTGAATGAAAGGCTCGAGCATTCTATAGGAGAGGATGTTAAGGCCCTTGGCCCTGTCGAGTGCAAATCTAAAACCTATTTCGTGGGATGGTAACGTGAGGGAGAAAGGCGTGGCATGACTTCACAAGCCGACAAAAGTAACCTTCCGCGCCAACAAGAAAATATGGATTACGGAAACCGTAGGTGGCGTTAGATACCGGACAGGTCTCGCGGAAAAATCAAACGTTTGTAAATATCAGTTTTCTAGAGAACGAGTGAAATTTTTATGTTAATATTTTCAACGCCCCTTCTAAGATTATGTATCGATGTGTTTTAATTGTTACATTTTCTTATTTTTTGTTATGAAGCCGGAAGTATTCTATTGAAAAATATCAATTTTAACCATATTTTATTACTGTTAAAATAATTGAGGTGGTGTTTATATACAAATTATAACTTAATACACATTATTCTAGTCTTGAACAAACCGTTTCCCAAAAGAACATTCCAAAACAATAAAAAATTCTTGACGATAACCGTTTGTTCCCACGGCTCTGCATTTACACGCCAAAGAAAAGGGCTAATCGCCTTAAACCACGCCACAAATGTTAAAAAAAAATGGTACGGAAATCCGCACGGACTTTCTCGCTCTATTGTTTAAAAATGGAGAAATTTACTCAAAACTCGTAATATATGTGAAACGAAATAATATACACTAGCAAACCCAAGCATAAATTGCACTATACTTACGTTAAAAATCTTTTCAATCCCGGTTTTAAATTTTATAGTTTTATTTTTAAAGAATGTCCTCATTTGTATGTTTGGCCCAATAACAATGATATATTTTGGGTCCACAAGGGTCAGCACATCATACCAAAAATTTCGAATTCCGGTTAAAATTTTAACTTTTTATTAGGTGTTTCACATCTTCATGTAATCGCATTTCTACTCAATTCCTCATTTATAAATTTTGACCAATAAAAAATGTAAATATTGACTATTGAGTTTAAAATGAAGGAGATAAATTATTGTTGTACAAACACTTTTCCTAAGAGGTTAAAGGAAAAATAAACTTTTTTAAATACTTATTTATATTTAATTACTCTATGGCATTACATAATTATTCGGTCATAACTTAAGTAGTATCGCTCTACAACTAAATCATTATTATTAGCACCGCGTCTTACTTCCCGTTGTTACACCCTCTCAGTTCTTTACCTCGTAGCAATAGGCCACTAACATAATTTAAGTGGCCTTAATTTATCTAGTAGAACGAAGAAAAACATAGTTGATTACATTATCGCTAAAGAAGATTAATTCAATTATACCAGGTTTGCTTTATATCAATAAAGCTATTAAAACAACTATTAACCAGATCTATTCATGAAATATAAAAAGCTTGAAGAGCCTTTCTACCTGTTACAAAAGCGTCTGAACATCTACAGACATTACGAAAACATATACTCTTCCAATGTAAAGTTATATCTTTATATTCCATACTTTTAACGTTAAATATCACGAGAGTATTCTAATTTTACACAAAACGAAAGTACCTTCAAGTACTACAATATACATTTATAATACAAACATTACGTAAACTATCATGAGAGTTTCACACCTCAAACCTAATTTAAACTCACGCGGGACTACTTGAATCTGCATCATTCAAGTACTGAACAAATACTCACAATTGATACTAAGTTAAAGAACATTTAGAAGTTTGCCACATTTTAAATATAAATATATGCGAAGAATAGTCAAATTTACGTTACACAAAATATTGGAATGTATATAAATGATTTTAAATGTAGAACAACAAAAGATAGGATAATACGGATAGTAAATATATCTAGACTATTAATATAGATAATATCAATATATTTCAACTAACATTTCGTTAAGTTAGAACAGCAAACATAGAGAATTTACAAAAATCTTTAAGAAACAATTCCTTAAGTGGCGACACGAAACTGAAGTTACTTTTAGTTTGAAAATATTATTAAATAATGCCCATACTTAATAAACAAATATCAGCCTATCTCGACTATAACAAAATTAAATTAAATAGATAAAGTTCCATAATTCAAACTTCTACGAAAAACTATACATATTTACAGAGTATTATAACTTTCCTACACAGATTCCAGATTTATTGGAAGTCGTCTCTTGACGATATAAAATGATAACCACAGTCCATCCACCATGGTGTCGATTTCAAAAGTACATTATAAATAACTATTACATAGGTCCATCCTCGATGGTGCCGAATTCAAAATTCCACTTATTTCTTCCACACTTTCATAATATATAGTGGTCCTACTGCGTAGTTATGGAAGGGGGGAATAGTTCAAACTAAGTCGGTGACGTAACATTTTGGGAGGATCACGCTGTTTTTCTCACGTAGGCCATCGTGATTGTTGGTCGCTGATTGGTCATCCCACTCCGTATAGACGATACTCGGGTTTGTTGTCAAAAATATTTTTAACTGCTTGGCTGTTGACGTCAGAGATCAGGTGATGGTTGTTCAAACCATCCGAAAGAGGGCAGCATGTCCGCTTGCACTCGTCGCCAGGTGTGCAAAAATTCGCCCATCAGATATGTCTAAATCGGGCTGGTCGGAACATCAAGTGCTTATACATCAAGACAAGGTTGCCCCGCTCCTCGATTTAGGACGTTTTGAAGTCAGCCAGGTTACTAGTCTGTGCAAACCAGTTTATCCAGAGGGTACGTATATGAACAATTTACATTGTAGAAAGTTGATAGGGAATTATATTGAAAGATATTGCTTGAAAATTATATGGAACTACAATAGTGAAGAATACTATTGTAGGCAATTTGAATAAATGTCGACGTTTCTTGGAGTGGGTAGTATGAATCGGACGATAGTCGATAGTAGTTTGGATGGGGTTTCGAATGTAAAATACAGCTCTTGTATTGTTACACCGTTTGGGTTATACGCACTTACGCTAATGTGTAGTGGTAGGATGATTGTGAGATGAAATGGAGGACCTACAGTTTAACGTGGGATCCAGAACCACAGTGGAGGCCTTGCATTCCCCACATTCACAAGCTGTGATTAATACACGTCTTGTCAGAGGGGAAGGAAGGGTTTGGTAATGAGATAAATCTGTGCCGGGACCGAGGATCTACAACTAGAGCTCACACAATTGTATTAATATATTTGCCAATACCTTAGAAAATATTGGATTTATAAAAACATATTTCACATAAAAGCGGTTTATTTTTAATAGTACTACAGCTTTGCAATGATAAGTTATTTAGTATCTCAAATAATGTGGAAATGTAGAACTTTCCGCATCTGTAAAGTAGCCTAAAATTAATTTTGATAGGAAAATGGAAATAGCCATTTTAGTTATAATTTTAATCAACGCCTAGATACGAATATTAAGCAAAATCGTTAGAGCCGATTTTGAGAAAATTGTTTTTTTTTGTTTTTTTGTTTATATACTCTTAATTTTAGGGTTAAAAACACACACAGACAGACGACATTGCAAAAACATCTATTTAGGATTCGGGGGTAATGAGACGTCGACATCCATCAACATTTCGGGCTATTGTTTTTTTTACTTTCTCATTACTTAACTTTTATTGTTCAAAAAGTTAAAATATATATATATNATTTAGGATTCGGGGGTATTGAGACGTCGACATCCATCAACATTTCGGGCTATTGTTTTTTTTTACTTTCTCATTACTTAACTTTTATTGTTCAAAAAGTTTAAAAAAAAAAAAATATATATATATATATAAAATTGCGTATAACTTGAAAGTTTTTGGTTTTATAAAAATATATTTCAGATAAAAGGTTTGTATTATAAATAGACCTATATATTTTCAATGATACGTCATTTAATATCTGAAAGAGTTATTGAGATATAATAAATAAGAATTTACGCATCAGACTGGGCCCCTTAAAGTCACTTTGCTGAAATATTGAGAGTAGCCATTTTGTTTAGAATATTTACAAATGTTCATAAATGAAATTGAATCAAAATCGCTAGAGCCGATTTTGAGAAAACCAATTTCTTTTTTCTTTTGTCACTAAGTAAATACCCAATGCACTGTTGCAAAGAGTGATTACCTGACCTTCAAGCTCAGGACCCCGAATGTTACAGTTCACCTAACTATACAGGTATTTTCTATTTGTTTTGTTGTTAATGTGCCTTAGAAAAGATGTTATTTGTTAATGTGTTTTTATTTTAAATGGTCCAAAATATAATATGGTCTAAAATATGTCAAATACGTTTAGTTTGGTGTAATTTTTTGAGCTCCCATGGCGGAAATTATTATTCTCTAAAAACATTCATGATTTGGATTTATTCTAATTTTTTAATCGGTTTTTTAAATAAAAATGCAAGCAACTTGAAACAAACTAAACAAAAAATGGTTCATTGAATATTATGATACAAAACAAACAAGCTTAGTTAATCGTATTAATGCTTTGAGAATATTTTGTAAAGTATTCAATAGTATTTTATTATATTAAGGTAAATAATATTTATTATTATTATTATTCTCATACAAATAAAATGTAAAAATAGCGAATATCTTAACTTTTTTAGTATTTTGAAAATACAGTGAAACTTTGTTGAAAATTGTAGCTAGTTTTTTTAAACTCGGCTTATAAACATTTATTAATTGCCAAGTAAAGACTTACAGTACATACACTTGAACTTTGGAATACATGCATAGATCATTTAAACACATTATCCTATAAAAATGATTTCATCATTAATGTTTTTAGCCTTAGAGGTTAAATTTTAGTAATTGGGAGGATAACTTAAAGAAAATGTAGGTCTACTCACACTATCTTGGAGAGAGGATGGTAAAACCACAGCTATACAAATCTTTTGGAAAACTATTTCAATTGCACTAGGTTGAGATTCAAACCTTGACCTCCATGTCACCAGCAATACAAGCTATTGGGAACTCAACGTATTAGACGGTGGGACCACTGGTACGGATTTTAGCACACAAAAAAATCGTTGTTACATACTCATGGAACAAAAAGTAGCTTTAATCGTATTTAATTGATGATAGGAACTTTGCAAAATGCCATTGCGAACTTTTGGAAAATTAGTGTGAACCCTCCTTTAAAGTAGATTTTCTATAAAAAGAAAATATTTTTACTACTTAATTTCGTACTAGCTTATTTTTGTTCACTACAAGACAGAGTAGTAAAACTGAAGTTATTAATTTGAGGTAATAAAGCTTCCATATACGGAGATTCGGGGAAAATCAGTTTAGCTCAACTAGACATAAATAAGCTTAAACCACGGGTGCATGTTTTTATTACTTTCTATAATTAGATTTTCATCCTTCAGACTGTATCATGGTGTGATTTAAAAACATAATATAGGTCCTGTGATCATAATCAATATCTTAAATGTTATTATTACTACCTTGTGTGTCTGAGAAAATGGGCATGCGAAATTCATTGGCAATCAGTATTTGAATTGATTATATTTTGTGAACGTGAACATATTTTTAAAATTAAATTTATGACCTCTCATATATTTTTATTATATAACTTACTATAAACCTCATACATAACGAAATAGTAACTGTTGTTTTAATTGCACAGCTGAAATGGAGTTTTAAAACACTCTCATGAACAGATTTATTTTTAGAATTGTCCTAAAAGTCTATAACTTTTAAATTAAATTAGAGACGTCTTAGAAAATTTGTAAATAAATCGATAAATTATCCTCTATATATAATTTAAAGTCAAAATGTTGTCTTTGGGCTAGAATTTTACCCTGGTTTCCCTCAAACTTAGAGTAAAAGAATAATTTAAGTGCCAGTTTCATATTCAGACTAGGTACGCCTCAAGTGTGGTGCTATACTAAATTTAGGACGTCTCCTACCTAAACTCGAGTGAAATGAGCCAGTTTAATATACCATACTGGCCATTTCCATTCGCTTTTAGATAAGTAAGTGTCTTCATGTAATTAGCATAGCGCTGCACTTGAGGCGTACTAGCTAGGTATGACTATGAAACTGGCCTTAAGTCGTATTTGGTCCCATGAAAGTTGTAAGATTCAATTTCCCTGCAAGCGGGTACCAGTGAAATATAATGCCACCACATTCGGGTGACACTATATTAATACTATATTTAACTACATATGGTGTTCTTCTATCACTGTTTAGTCTAAAATAAGACATATGTGTAATTGATTAGTTTAATTCACTGCCGTTATGAGGTTGAACAATTAGGATTCGTGATTATATATCACACATGCTGCTAATTCCCTTTATAGGGATCTTTGCCGACTAGATTGTGCCTGGCGTGGTATGTTTAAGGTCCTGATTAAGATTCCGTGATTATAATGAAAATATGTATTCTCATGACGGACAAACGCCCTGACCTTTCGGCGGCTACCAAGCTAGTGCCGAAACCTAGGCTTGCCAATAGGTATATATAAGAAATCTTAGTTTTTAGAACATTCCTCGAATAACAGGCTGCAGTCGTATTTATGTTCCTCCCTTTCTCACTTTCGGAGAAGATTTAGCCTGGGTCGCCATGAGTGTGTGTGAGAGAGAGAGACTAAATGATGTTGCATTACGTTGACATTTGCTGTCAAAGGTATTGTTACATAGGTGAATTTGGAATATTATCACGTTTGATCAGATCTTATTAAATTAATCAAACGGGATGTATAAACTATAATTATTATAAAGTATATTCCAGCTTTAATATAACTTATACTTACAAATGTTGCTGTAAAATCATATACAATGTGTTTCGGGAGGAATAACAAATATTTTTGGAAGTTGTATTATTGTTTATTTTGAGTAAATAAGTTCATATCAACATGTTTCCCAATTCTAAATGGATGCAGTGGTGGTGGCTCAATGAAATCAACAATACCCGAAACTCGCATTGGCGGTCCGACAAAAATCCACATGCAACTGTGAAAACAAATTTTCAACGTCTCGTCGAGTCGTTTCTTTGTCAAAATGGGGAGTGATATGATCGATAATCAAGTGATTAGTTCCTGTTTTGTTAAAAAAAAAACACAAGTCATCTTACAGGGCCCATTTATCTACAATTTCTGCAAAACGAACTTTCAGTACCATTGGAGGAAATTCCCTTGGCTGCAAGGCTTGGTATAGTCCTTCAACAGGAAGGAGCTCCTGTATGTTACAGTCGTCAGGTAACACAATATCTAAACCTATCTATCCTGGATCGGCTGTGGTGGTCCCGTTCGTTGGTCAAGGTCTTCAGACCTCACTCCCTAAGATGATGGTTTGTGGGGATGGATGAAAAGCAAAGTATGCGAAGGAAATATAGATACAAGAGACGAATTGCTCGCTCGCATTATGGATAGTGCTGCTCTGTTGAATAAATGCCAAGACAACCTCAGAAGAACAACACAAACTATTACCACAAGAGTTGCAAAGTGCATTGAAGTTGGCAGTGGGGTTTTAGAAACATTTATTGTAAACTGCACATTATTTGCGTTTTATATTATCATTCAAACAGTCATTAAATACAAGCAACTAATGTATCGTTCTTTTAATACTTAGTGGCTTTTACGCGTCAGTTTCAAACAGCTGTATCTCCGCATCCATTGAGCAATGGACAAATGTTTACGTTAACTTTTTCTACTCAGAAAAATCAATATAACACCCTTCCAAAATATTGGCTATTCCACCTGTATTTTAAAACAATCTCGTTTTGACTATTAAACTGAGGTGTCTCCAGTTTAAATAGAATTTCAAAAACCATCCATAAAAATAAGGAAAGTATATGATTTTGTGATTTAGTTTCTGTGTTAGACTCTTACATCTACAAAGGAGTCTACACTACAATAATTGTCTTAGTCTTGTTTGCTGCTAAAGACTCACGTGCATAGTATTATATTACACTGAAAGAAGTGCCGAGACAAGTGATCCACACTATAGATTATTAATAAAATACCTTAAAGATATTTATTCCTTTTTATAAAGATTTTTTCAACGTCTAACTGAAAAAAAAAAATAATGAGAATAAAACTACTTTGGTGTCCAAACAATGCTATTTTCATATATTTAAATTTATTTATTTTAATGTTAATATTAATACCGAATACTGAATTATATTAATATTAATACCAAATATCATTTAACATTATAAACATTGGTAGGACGTGAACACCTTTCCACTGAACAATGTTTCTTTGACTACCACATATTTTTACCCAGCCAGCTATTAGCTATCCGCATAAAATAACTTTTTTTTTACACCACAATAACTCCGAACTATTTTTAAAACAAATTAATATACAGTATATTTGATTAATTTTTTATGTTTATCATAGTACTTACAGTTATTTTATATTTCTAATTGATTATGATCGGGGTGTTTTGTTTTACACATTGTAATTTATCGTCCTCTCTCCAGACGAATAGGTAATTTAAGTCGTAAGGTTTGTGTAACCCTATCCATAAATTATTTTTCTTGCATATAATGTATTTGTATTAAAATCTTGCCGAAATTAAATTAGAAAGTCATTAATAATAACATATTTAATATAGAAAAAAGAGCCTGTATCAATATTTTTAAAGTAATTAAGTTTGACAATGAGTATTAACACAATTTTTGTTAAAACACCCAAAGACACTTAAGGTTGTTAAAAGAGTTTAAATGTTTTAGTTTTTTTTTATTTCCTGAGAACTGGGTTGGCTAGCAAACTTGCTCATGTTGGCCACAATAGATCGAAACTGCTACTGTTCTTCTGAGTGATTTATTGTTGGATAAGATTAATGACCACATCTCCGCACACATACACACACGGACACACACTAAAGCACTAAATTCAAGAGTTCAGGAATACGAATGGGTCCCTCTCGATCCTGAAAGTATTTTGTGTGTCTATTTTCTCATTTGAAAAGAGTGGTTGCCTTAGTAATCTCGGAAAACACCCAAATTAATTTTGTTGAAACTTCACGTAACGTAACAACTTAATATTATGGTACCAAAACCGAAATGTAATTATTTAAGAAGAACAGCTATCACTATCCTCGAAGGAAGCTTTGATGGCTATTTACCTTTACAAGGATCAATAAAACATTACAGTCCGATTAAAAATATCGGGCAAAATACATGTTTAGATTATTTTTTTAAGATCTTTTGCTGTGACGTGTTGAGTAAAATACTTGATACTTCTAATCATTTTATCTTCAAATCAATCAATAACAAATCGTCCTATTTCTTTTACCAAATGGAAGGAAATATTGTAATTTGTCACTGTCTGGGAAACCTATTTTTATGCAAAGATTTTTTGGGTGCAATTTCCTTTGTTCGCTTGGAATTACACGTCTTCGTATTTTTCACTTTATTTCTATTTCTGCTTGAAAATTAAGAAAGAAAATGAGAAATGCCAAAAAAGCAATCTGGGATTCAATTCTAAGGGCTTCTAAAAAACCTTTTTTAACGTAAATCAAAAATGACAGATACCTTGTTTAGAGTACCTTAGGAAGGTCTAACAGATGGCAGCACCAAATCAATTTGAGTTAAAATTGTACCTTCACCTTTACCAAATCTCCCCCCTCCCCATACCTATACCCTTTATATAGAGAGTATCCCCAAAAAATGTATACACACTTTGTATGTTAATATCAACCATAAAAATGGGAATAAAATCAAAATGATCACGAGAATGTTAGATGGCATTGCTTTATCTGTGAGTTCAGTAGTTTAGTAGTGGTACATTCCGATAGATGGGACCACAACCATGTAAATTAAAATGGTGGAGTCGCGTTTATTATTTGAGCAACGTAAGAGAGGTACTTAAATCTTAATGGAAAACTGAGAATGTCATTGAGTAGCAAAGACGTCGTTAAGTGAATATTAAACACCCCCACCGACACGGGTAGCGAGCAATTACATGATTGCGTGACAGGTTTGAGGCTGGTGGAACAGTGCAAAATGTGAACTAGATACCGAAAAAGTCAACGGGCAATGAAAGTGTTGCGGTAGTACTACAGACACTAACACAATCCCCGAATAGGAGTAAGTCTGTAAAACAATGTTCTCACAACAGTAGTTTTTGTAAATTCAGCGTTAATCGCATTTTGCGGCGTGTGAAGCGGAAGTCGTACATTCGGAGACTACTCCATTCAATGAATGAGGACGATATAGATAGGTGACTTCCGTTTTGTGGGTGGTTTTTGCATATGTGTTAAGAATGGGGAGATTTACAAGATTTAATGTAATGGTCTGATGAGGCTAATTTTATACTTAATGTTAGTTTAACCAACATAGCTCTGTCTTTGTTTACAGAGCTGCCTAAAATCCATACAAACAACAAACAGTTAATCTACCAGGGATATAATTGGTGAAATGAAGTGATGAATTAACGGCAAGGGGCTGGATGTTGTGTCTGTTCTAGATTTGCGTTAGTTTATAGGTCGTGTGCTGATATTATCAGTCGGTTCAAAAAAGTGCACATCAAAGACCTCAAATAAATGGGGGAAAAAAATTGCAAGGGTGCATTGAGTAAAGTTTTTGCTAACATTGTGGTGTGGCTTAACATCCTCTCCTATCGAATGCTTGATTCTTTCATTCAAATCCTCTTTTTTTAATTTTATTTTTTTATCACCTCGTACTAATAACCGTTCGGGTTATACTATTATGTACTAATTACGCTAATGGGTTATAAATGAGTAAGGTTGAATTTTAGAGGAAGTGTAGCCGCATTTGCGTGGAGATAGAAAAATAGTGTAAGAAACCATTTTGGAAA
This sequence comes from Timema californicum, assembly GCA_902141385.1. Taxonomy (NCBI): domain Eukaryota; kingdom Metazoa; phylum Arthropoda; class Insecta; order Phasmatodea; family Timematidae; genus Timema; species Timema californicum. The sequence continues at coordinate 20,727 of CABFOW010002907.1, forward strand.
AACCACTCTCAAGTCCGTGGAATCATATGTCTATCTAGTTTTGAAAACAATAAAAACATTTGGAAATGCAAGTCAATGTTTTCCATGTGCAAATAGATGAGTGAGTATGTATACTCGTCAGTGGAAGAGCGAAAGTGTTATAGATAGATAAACAAGAAGCCCTCCCAAGGTGAGCTGCTCATTTTGTTTCTTCTCTTTCTATTTCGTAAATGGTCGTCTTAAGTGTGGTTTATTGAATTATGATATAAAACAAACTCCATGGATTGAGCCCATGATCAAGCTATACCAACCGAGCGGCCGCCGCAGTTAATAATAATAATAATAGTGCTAACATTTGTAGATAGACGGTGTCATGTGGTCAGAAAAACGAATCTTACGGCTGTTATCAGTTTCTAGACTGGTTTCACTACTTATTTATTTAAGTAACTCCTCATTTGTTCGCACGAAACTGAGTTTGACCCCGTTCCAGACTCACTTCGTCACAGAAAAATTGTGGAAGTTCCGAGGATCGAATCCAGACCTCTAGATCTGTAGCCAGGAACTCTGAAAAGCGTTTGTAGTTACAGTAGCGTCGTATACACCTTTTACACCAAATATATCAGTTCTACCTTGACAAACACAACCCTATCTTATAAGATACTCCAAATTACACTACGGAATAGCAGGTGAGATAGGGCCATAAGTGTAATTCGTCAAGGTAAGACTGATATATTTCATTGTAAAAGGGGTGTACAAAACTATCGTAATTGAATTGCTCATGTGACAAGTTAAGATGCAACCCACTTTGCAAAATAGCTTTTCGAACTTACCAAGTAGACAACGTCATCAAGGTCGTCATTACGTATCTCATCGTGCTGGCTCGGCAAGTAATTTTCGAGGTTGCAATACACTTGTCCATATAGCATAGGATCAGATCATTTTACAATATTTTGAAGTCAAACGGGGAAAACCCTCAAATTGGGAATATTTTTAATTTGTTTCAATATTTCTTTCTAATTTTATACAGCCAAGCATTAGACCTCTAGTCAATCGTTAATTTTCTAGCTACATAGTTTAATTTATGTTATTTTAAAGTGTTATGCTTTTTCATGTGTAATTTTAATTGTTAGTCATGTATGTGACCTTGACTCACATTTTTAATGGGTCATTTTTAATAATTTTCTGGTATCTTATAACTTATGTGTAATTTTAAATTATTAATTTATTCTAATTGTTAATTAATCTACATATGCTCACTATATCAAGTCTGCAATTTACCATAAACATTTTTTTTTTACTTTATATTTAAATATACCAATAATTTTCACATTGAATTCTATTAATATTAAAAAAAATTGTATGTTGGTTCATTGAGTGCTAGGAGAACTTCTCAATTTGACAAGATATTAGATTAAAAAATATATATCGATAGACTACTCTCTCTCTCTCTTCCCCCCTCTCTTCCTTCCTCTCTGCCTCTCTCCCTCTCTCTCTCTCTCTCTCTCTATATATATATATATATATATATATATATATAAATGACATGTTAAAATACTTCAATATTATAATCAAAGTAAGCCTTTACAAATAAGAATTACCACTACCGTGGTTGGAGGATGGGAAAACCACAGCAATACATCATTTGTCAAAAACCACCCTCAGTTCACTGAGCAAGATACGAACCTTTGCCTCCTTGTCAACAACCATCGAGAGCTATCTGCTAATCACGCTTGTCGGTCTGGCCAAACCCTAAGTAACGATTTTCAAAGCCCTTGTCCTTTGCAGTCTCTTTTGGCTCGGGCCAGCGAAAGGGAAAGGGGGAAGGGAGACGGGATGAAGGAGATAAGAAGGTGGAGTTATTTTGTTGTTCATTACATACATTTATCATGTGAACAACTCGCACGGATTCACGTCAGAGATTAACGGGCCAAGACGTAACGTAGCAACAACACAAGGCAAGCCTAGCACGAGTTCGGGTCTGTTGCAGTAAATATGTATGGTGGGGGTCGAGACCGGCTCGCCAGAATTCAGTGGGAACGAGGAAATAACAAATGGGATGTTATGAACTAAGCAACAACATTTTCAACTGGAACGATATACTCTCGTAACTGAATGAAGTTTGCGACCATTCCAGACTTCATCTATCGTAGTTTTATGTTGAAGTATGATAGAGACTTAAAGTGCAATAAATAAACGACATATAACGACAAATAAAATTATAACAATGCACCTTTTTTATAGTTAAATCCCGTGGCTATAATAAGAGACTCATTAATAAATTTAGGGTATATTTGATTTTATTAATATAATTAATACCCTCTTCAGTGGCCGAATGGTATAAGGCGTATAATTCTTGCGTTAGACTGGCCTTCTGATGGCGAGAAGATCGGGATTCGAATCTCGGTCGGATATACTGAGGGTAGGTTTTTCAAAAAAAAAAATGTATTTTCACTCTGCGTCCACGCAAAGGTGGGTAGATTACCTCTAAAACGATTCTTTTACCCTAACCATTAGAATAAATATCATATATACGTATAACCTGAACCGGTAGTTAGATGCGATGATAAAAAAATTAATTAATTACAATCCAATTTTCATACAAAGGATTTTTACAAAGTACAAACATGTTTGTTTTCGGCCTAAACTGATAATATTTTACTCTTTTATTATTTTTATTTTCAAGCTATTGAAAGTACATAGCAAAAGTGACAGCTACAGATCACATTAGTTTATGCATGCATAGGTGGAAGAATACTTAGTAACTGTTAGCTGGCTGAAAAATCCCCGCCTTTGAAAATTGTACTGTTAGGTCAGTCTCATATTTACACTTTTGGGCTAAAGCTGAGGAAGATAAATTGATAAGAAATGTACTTGCATTTTATTGGAGGGAGAGTGGGACATAATTTAGAATGAAATACACTCCTGATAAATCAAGAGGGGTTTACGCATTAACTAGAAGAGTTAAGAATAAATATAATCCTCCTCGGTGGTCGCATGGTATAAGGCGTCACTCTTGCAGTAGACTGGACTGCAGATAATGGGGAGATCGTGGTTCGATTCCGGTTGGGTGTACTTAAGGTGGCTTGAATTGTTTCCCCGCGCTCTCCACGCAAATGTGGGTACATTTCCTCTAAAATCAACCTTTATCATACCTAACCCACTAGCTTGATTAGTATTTAGGCATAACCCGAACAGGGAGTAACATGCGATGCAAAACAAAAAGAGTAAATATACCCAATTCAATGGCCGAATGGTCTAAGGCGTCACTACATTGTTAGACTGGCTTGCTGATGGCGGCAAGATTAGGGTTTGAATCCCAAATGGGTTTGCCTGGGGTGGTTTTCCTTAAATGGTTTCTCCATCTCCTTCCACACAAATGTTGATAGATTATCTCTAAACTGCTTCCTTCCTCACTCCTACCCCATTAGAGTAATTATAATAGGGTTTATAATATGTATATAATATGAACGGGTAAGAAGACGCAGTGATAAAATTGAATAAAATAAAGATTAAATAAAAACTAAATAAATCATAATGAACACGGTCTATTATACTGAACATAGAACTAAAAAAAAAGCTTACATATATATCTACTTATTAACCATATTATGAAAAATTTATTCCCTAAACTGAAGTTAAAACGGAGACAATTCTCATTAAAAAAAATCAAACACATGTTTTAAAATGTTCCAAATTTGGAAAAATAGATCTCTTCCAAAAAATACAAATTACACCAAATTAGTGTAGGCAAAGAGCACAATACAATTGTACTTAGAAAAAAAAATCATCAAAATACAAACTTTTTGCCAAGAGCTTGCAAAATAAAAATAATAATACAAGCCTTAAACAATATGTCGGCAAAATTTTATGTTATTTATAGGAAGTATATTTGTTTAATCGCTGGGCCTATTTAAGATCGGGACCTAGATGGTGAGGGCAAGAATATTTTCCAATAAAAAAATGTCCAAAATAATATTTCATGTGATTAGAGTATACCAACCAAGATCTACCCCCTTTCATGATTTCGATTGGACAGTATTTGGACGGAGTCTCCTAGCAAAACTTGTGTATATTAAGGCGGCCGCCTCTGACAGCGAGAAAGTATCAATCGCTGCCAAACCTCACGAGTTAAAATACAATGGTCTGTGTAGTTTTATGAAACTACTTTTCTATTCAGTTTAAGCTTATACTCCCTTTCACCAACCACCTACAGCCATCCTTTGTCATGTCAACAACAAAGAGGGGCTTTAAAACTACAAAACTTCCTATCTAAAGGTAAAGAGGAAAGCTTGCTGTTAGTTCTCAACAATTTTAAAATTTTCTGTTGTAAGCCTAGCAAAAACAACCTTTTTTTTGGAGTAAGGCTAAATATAGAGCCCTTTTCATCACACCTAGTTTTATATCTCCTCAAATATGTTTAAAAAGTACTTGAAAATGAGCAAATGTCATATTTTAAATTATTTATAAAACTCAAAAAATAGGGTTGTTAAGGAAAAGTGCCCCTTTGTAAATTTTTTCGACTTTATTCTGGTGTGAACCATATTTTGAAACAATTAATCGTAGAATTAAATATTGCTTTTGAGCTGAACGTCTGAGCGACATTTTTTCTCTTAACGAGGTGTCCCTCTTAAGCTTAATAATGTATACGTGTTGTTTTAGGGGCATAGTTTATTTATGCTATAATAATAATGAGAGAAAATATCTGTTAGAGCGTAGTTTTAGTTATCTGTTAAAATAAATTGTTTATTTTTCTATTGATCTTTCTTATTTGAACGTTATTTTATATGCTCTCTAAAGTATCTAGTGGAATATAAATTTGAATATTTATCATACCGATCTTGTCGTAGTTGTAAACCCTTTTCTTTCAAAATTAACTGATATTATTAAGATAAAGGTTTAAATTCACAACCAGCAACGCTCAGAATGAGATATACATTCTTATCTACTGGTGAATGTAGGTGCATTTCCTTAAAACTTGCTTTCCTCATACTTTTCTATGTCCCTATATTTTTTGCTCCCCCTCTAATTACCCATCAGGGCTATTCATGTAGCTACAAAAATGGGTTAGGGATAGACAAGAAAGAATTTGAGTGGAGACCATTCAGGTTAAATACCTTCAGTATAACGGGCTGAGTAGAAGTTTCAGTGTGTTTGTGGCTTTAATAGTAAAACACTTTTTTTGGACAAAATAAATCAAATTTTACTGTAGAAATATAGAGTTTAATTTACTTCACTTAGTAACTAGCAAGAGTTCTTAAATATCTGTCAAGAGTGTCCTGGAATTTTGAATTTTTTTTCTTTTAATTCAAAAAGTTTCTCAACTAATACCGCCATTCTCATGACACATATTCAAGAACTTTTGATAACACCGCGAGAAGAACATCAATCTCTATGTTTCTACTGGAGCAATATTTTATTTATTTTGGCTAACAATTTTTTTTGCCACAAAAACTGAAAACACTTACCTTTTCTCGCGTCCCCTACATCTCCACCATTCGGTATATAGCACTATAGCGGCGTAGGTTATATTTGTATGTATACATTCATAAAAGGTTATTTATACTATTTTAAGGAACTTGGTTTATGGACATATAATATAAAAACAAACTCCATGGATTGAGCCCGTGATCAGGCTATACCGACTGAGCGGCCGCTGCCGTTAGTAATAATATTGCTAGCATTTGTGGATAGAGGGTGTTATGTGGAATCCTATGGCTGTTATCAGTTTCTAGACTGGTCTCACTACTTATTTATTTAAGTAACTCCTCATTTGTTCGCACGAAACTGAGTTTGACCCCGTTCCAGACTCCGTCACAGAAAAATTGTGGAAGCACCGAGGATCGAATCCAGACCTCTGGATCTGTAGCCAGGAACTTTGAAAAGCGTTTGTAGTTACAGTGGCGTCGTATACACCTTTTACACCAAATATATCAGTTCTACCTTGACAAACACAACCCTATCTTATAAGATACTCCAAATTACACTACAGAATAGCATGTGAGATAGGGTCATAAGTGTAATCCGTCAAGGTAAGACTATGTTTCATTGTAAAAGGGGTGTACAAAACTACCGTAATTGAAAACGCTTTTACTTCAATATTTAATTTAAACATGTTTTTAAATAAACTAAGTTTGTAAGAATAATATAAATAATCTCTTATTAATTCATATATACAATACTACCTTGACGAATTACACTACATGATGGACTATAAACAAGAACCGTTCAGGTTAAACGAAGTGTACATCTCGTCCCAGATCCTAAAGTCACACCAATTACTAGAAGCCCAACGTGTGTGCATCCCCTGCATACTGATGGGTTGGTACGACTGCTTGGTATTCCCTGCTCGGCCCGCCACCGTCTGATGTACATAACCTCTTCAACGAGACGAATCAAACTCCCATGTTTTATGGCAACCATGTATTTTGGGTCTGTTCCCATACCATATTTGTCTTCTTCGAGCGAGCAGAGGGAAACGAAACAAGCATTCCGAGTGTGTTGGTTTTTAAAGTCTTGTAATGGGTATTTTATGATCTGGTAATTGGAAGTTGTGTTAATCACACCGTTTTCAACCTGTTTTTGTTTGAACTTCATCAAATTCTTTCAGAGTTAAAACAGGAGTCAGAAACAAAACGAAAGTAAACAAAAGTATAAAGTGGGGTGTTAGTTAATAAAAAAAATACGACGTTGTTTACTTGTTTCACTCGTTTAGTGAAAGAATTTTAAGTCCAACCGAGTTAGCAACATTTGAAGGGCTGGTAGATATAACATGGTCAAGATGCTGGAAAGTCTACGTAGCGGTGTGGTACTGTGAAACAGGCTTCTTCAATTAGTGACCCAACCGCATCGGTGGACACGAGGGCTGGACGTTAACCCACACCGACGGTCACGTGGTTCTAAATGTCAAGCTCATCAAGTCTAGTTTGTTGGTGATGGGGAGCTGGGACGATCTGAGGATGTTTATTATCTGAAATAACTACCCACACTTGATCCATGCGAATGTGGGTACATTTTCTTTAAATACTATCTTTATCATCAGTACCACATTGACGTAATTAGATAAGTATACACCCAACGGGTAGAGATATTCCATGGAACGTAAAATACTAATTGTTTATCTAGTTTTGTTTGTTGGCTGGTGACGCGGAGTTCGGGGTCTGAATATCTACTTGGTGTATTAAACGGGTTTACCACTATCCGTAGATGCAAATTACGGCACAATTCTTATAAATTCTGCCTTGATTATACCTATTTCAAAATTGTAATTGAATGTGAATAACCCGGACACCAGCTTCGGTGGCCGATTGGTTTAAGTCGTCACTCTCGTAATAGCCTTGGACCACAGAAAACGGAGAGATTGGGGTTAGAATCCCTGTCGGATGTACTAAGGGTGGTTTTCCCTAAATAGTTTTCCACTCTCTCTCGACTAAAATGCACAATTATTACATAGGTGTATAACGCGAATGGGTAGTAAGATGGGGTGGAAAAACATACATACCATTCTTATAAACAGCTAAATACTGTTTCAAACCCTTTTCATGTTATACCTTTAGATTGATTATTTATTGTTATTATTATTAGCACCGCGTCTTACTACCCGTTCGGGTTATACGCACTTACGCTAATGTGTAATGGTAGGGTGATTGTGAGATGAAATGAAGGACCTACAGTTTAACGTGGAATCCGAACCACGGTGGAGGCCTGGCATTCCCTATTTATTGTTCACACAGCATGTAATACGTTTATTTGAATTAAGTTGAACATTTTAGGATATAGCGTAATAGTAATTTACCTACATTTATAACATATGTTAATTTTCCCTTCTATATTTAAAGGAGGGACTTGATTTAATAATGATAATAATAATAATAATAATAATAATAATGACCTTTTTTGTTATGGCTTAAGGCTTTAGTTAGCATTATTTTCCTTCTGACCAAATTTTAGATGCATGTACATAATTAATACAATATAATATGCTTATAATAAATATATAATTATATCATATACATATGCCAAAAATGTAGAATAACTTAAGATGTTTCATATTACCCAAACAAGAGAGGCAAAGTAAACAACTTATCCAAGTAATGCAAAACTTCCAGAAAAATCCAGAGTAAAAAAAAACAAAACAAAAACATCTTCCTCTTTCATACAACCGGGTTTATATTTCTAGGTCAGACACGAGCAACAAACTGAGATTCTTTTAATACGATTTCCATACTCTGTCGTGATGAAATTTGCAACATTTTATTATACATGTGCCAAATGAAAGGTGTATCACAGTTTTTATGTTTTCATAAAATATTTTACGTGTTTTTTTTCCTTCTTATGAATACAGATGTATTTAAAAAAAATAAAAGTATAATACAAGAGGAGTATTTGAATGGAATTTAATATGACATTTTTGTTTGTGCGTGCTAAGGTTCAACCCTGCCAAACAATGGCTACATCCCTACATGCCATAGAAAACGTTACGGACGTAATAAAACGTAAGAAGAGTTCGTTCGTGTCTTTCATACTGACACTATAAGAATCATCTTCATGGGTTATTTTATAGTTTGGAAATCTCTTTGAGCAACATTCTGAAAACTCACTTAAATGCCTTCCACACATAGGCCACGTCTTATTTGAATAAATCCGTGATATCTCTCGAAATTCCTACGTGAGAAAATACGTTTCCCGGAATTAAAATCAAATATTACCGGTAATAATAAAATACATGAAAATTTTATCATGTATAAGCCGAAGATATAAATACATTTTCAAAATCAGGAAATATAAACTAATCGATTTTAATATAATAAAAAATACTTACTCCAAGAAACAAGGAACTTGAAATATATTTGCCTCACTTATATAAAAAAACCCCACCACCTATCTAATAAAGCTAATTACACCCTATCTCTTTAAGATACAGTCTAGTGTTATCCTCCCATCTGCGTCTAGGTCTTCCCAATGATTTCTTACTGTTAGTTTTGCCAGTCAGTATTCTGAACATGGTTCTAGAATCTCTCATTCACGCTACTTATCCTTCTCTCACCGTAAACTGTGAGACTTGATTATCCTAACAATGTCTTGTGATGAGTACAGGGTATGTAATTCATCATCATGTAACCTCCTCCACTCCTCAGTAGCCTCATTTCTTTGTAGACCAAAATTTTTCTTAAGTACCTTGTTTTCAAACAACTTTACATTATTTACGTCATGTAAGATAAAACCCATACAGGACAACCGGTAAAACTGATGGTTTGTATATTCTGAGTTTTACATTTCTTGAAAGCAGGCGAGATGTCTACAACTTATAATAAATTATTGATAGCCTTTTAAATAAAAATGTAAAGTGGTTTGAACATACTTTTCACAAGTAGGCTACGCTTAAACAATAGGGTCTAGTACTGTGTTTATTTATTATAGAATATTAATGTTTTAGTAAATTTACTGAAGTAAATTCTTGAAAATAGTAACATATTTTTGAGCTCTCTATTTGACTTAAAAATCTCAAAACTTAACCGACCAACTTAAATGTAGATATTGTCTCTATAGGGAAATTTTCAAGAGCGTGTGTCATGACTTTTATCCAAATGTATGTTTCTTAAAACTTGATATCTCATGGGCAATATATAATGAAAAATTCTTAGCATTACAGGAAACATAAGCCTTTTTATTCCTAAGTTTCATACCATCGTATATAAAGAACGGTCTAGTAAGAACAGGGTTATAAGAAGTTACTGAAAGTACTTTAATATATTCATACACCAAGCCATCGAATCTTCAGCTGTCACTTTTGATAGTCGAAATATTACTAATCTTTGAAATAACACTAATAATATGGTAAAATGTTTTCAAAGCTAAACGCGAAAAATAAAGCATGCATTTTCCATTGTGTTCTACTTTTGCTACATTAGCTATATTAGCTAGATATAACAACTAACTGGGATGAAATTAATATGAATGGTCAACAAATGAAAATATATCAAGATTTATTACGTGGATTCATGATTTACTATTAATTTATCTTTTGCGTTATTGAAATTTGACTCTCGCTAAGTGATAAACCAATATTACCTTAAGTTTAAGAAACTTTATATTTTTATTACGTTTGATACCAAAGTAATCCTCCCTCGCGATTTCCAACCGATCCTCCGGACTATCCACACTTAACTAAACATATAGGATACGGGGTAGTAATGGGAATTTAGAAGAAATGTACCCGCATTACCATAGAATAAGAATGTAAAACTATTTTTGTAAACCACACTTGGTATATCCGGCTGGGACTCAAACCCTGACCTCACAATCACCAGCAAACCAGACTATATAGGGGGTAATGAAGGTATTTATAAAGGAGTCCCACATTATCGTGGAGAGATTATTGAATAAATATCCTTCAGGACATCCGGCCAAGTTCGAACCTTGAACACCCCTACCTTATAAATGGTAATTCAGTCTATTGCGAGACTGTCCCCTTAGTCTGTGTACTTAATTTTGACATAATTTGTTACCAAAAACTACGTGCTTCATACCTACTGGCTTACTATTCACACATAAGTATTAATTAGTATTGTCAACACAATTTAAAATGTTTCAGTCCAATAACACTCTTCCAATACCTAATGGATTTTTTTTTCAATTTTCTTGAAACAATTTGTCATTTAAAATAAAACAAGGACATTTAAATTCGCAGAAACCCCCTCTCAATGGTCGAATGGTTTAAAGCAGTGGTTCTCAACCGGTGTTCCGCGAATTGGTTACAAGTGTTCCGCAGGTGAAACAACATTTCTAGTGATGTTAGCTACTATGATTCTAACAACTGATAACCGCTACGTACGTTGACTTATAAACCAATATAATATCATATTCCTTGAATTGAAAAATGCAGCTAGACACGGGAATAAAATCCAGGACCTTTGGCTTAGTACATCCAGGAATCATCCCGTGCCCTGAGGTTTTCCTTATTCAAATTTTAAGGCCTAGTCTATGATGGACGTGCGGAAATCGTCTGATACGAAGGTGTGCTCAATTAAGAATCGTGAGCTATCGGATAACGCAGCCATCATCGACTCGGTAGTTGGCTTTATGCCGCCAATAGTACAACGAAAAATGTACAAATGAGCATTTTATGATGTATTGAATATCTAAACTAATACATATCCAAACATAGTATTCATTAAATTGAATTTTGACACCTGGACACGGGTGTTCCGTAAATATTTCTTATGATTAAAAGTGTTCCGTGAGTTCCAAAAGATTAAGAACCACTGATCTAGAGCGTCATTCTCGTGTTGGACTAGCCTGCTGATGACTGGTAAATCAGGGTCTGATCAGATATATTATGTGTACTGAGGGTGTTTTATTTTCATAAATGTATCACCACTCTCATTCCAAGCAAATGCGGGTAGATTACCTCTAAAAAGTTTCCTTCCTCATCCCTACTCTAACGTATAACTTGAACAGATATCAAGCTGCAGTCATAAAATAATTAAATAAAACCACCGAGATGTTTGGGATAGGGTTTCTTATATGCAATTTAAATACCATAAAAATAAAACAAATCTGTCCATTCTCAAGAAAATATATTAACTTTAGTTTTATAAGAAAATATTTCCCCTTTAATATATATCATAGCTTCAAAGATGCTTACGAAAACGAAGGGCTATTACGATCGGCCACATTCTCAGACACGAGATTTTGACCAAGTTAATTATAGTAGGATAATATTGAAGGAAAATATCGCAGGTGGAAGACTAAGGATGGGACACATAAATCAGCGGGAGATGTTGGCAAGTGCAATTATTAAGATGTAAAAAAAAAAAAAAACTTGGCTCAGGATAGAAATAAGTGGAAAGCTTCAATAAACCTAGCGGGAGATGGAAGATGAATGTTGATGGACTTTAAATAGCAGTATTGCTACTATCATAGTAAGTATAATAAAATATATTTTATTATGCTTTTAAAATAAGTTTTTTTTTGCAAATATAACTATCTATTTATATAATAAGCCCTACCTTTATGACGTTTGTTTTATCTGTGTGAATATTTTCACAGCTGCCCAGTAACACGACTCAATATTATGTTACTATTTCAGTTCACAATTTTGCTTTAGTACGAAAGAACATACCATTAAGACAATAATTACTTACGCACAATTAGATCAATCCACATCGATGTTACCACGATCTAAAGCGTCAGATTAACAATAGAGATTAGAAAGCCCGATGACAGGGAGGTCAACATTCGAATCTCTGCTGGCTGTACAGGGGATGCTTATTTAACATGAGATCTATCACCTTGCCTTCCAATCTAATTCCACAATAGTGAGGTTGTATTTCCTGAAAACCCCCACCCTGTTTGTCCCCACCTCATAAAGATACACACACATATACGCACGTGCGTGAGCGTGCACACACACATACATACAGTAGCCCCATAGCTTCTTTGGTGCTGACTGACAGCTTTGAAACGTTACCAGACCAAATTATGTATGCCTACGCCGGACCAAATGATCTGTAAAAACATGTGTTTAGCAGCTGTCACTTCTGACGGTCGAAATTTAGGTATATACATAAATGTTGACTGTCAGAAATCAGCTGTGAGCTGTCAGTCAGCACCAAAGAAGTAATGGGGCTACTGTACATACATACATACATACATACATACATACATACATACATACATACATACATACATACATACATACACACATACATACAAATGCACCCATATACATACATACACGTACACACACATACAGTGGTTTACTATTCATTTGGGTCATAAGCATATGTATTATTTACGCCAAGGGGTTAGAGATGAGGAAGTCTTGATACAATGGAAGTGTACCTACCCGCATTTGCGTGGTGGTAGAGTGAAAAACAATTAAAAGAAAAAATCTCATTACACCCAGACAGGATTTTAAGCTCGATATCCCAATCATCGGCAGTCCAGTCTATTTCCAGATGACGCCTTAAGACCACGTGACCACCGAAATGAATGCAATTAACCAGTGCTAGAACGTAAAGTTTTTATGTCTAGTCTTAATACCCATCCAGGGTATTTACGTTTGATTACGTTGTTGGTCTAGGTTTGAGGAAAGCTACATTTTGAGATAACGTATCCCCGTTTACTTAGAAGGATAGTGAAAAATAATTTAAAAAAAAAACACACACTCTAATTACGATCTGTTGGGATTCTAACCCTAACATTCCCGTCGTCGGAAAATCAGATTATACAATCTCGACATTTAGTCCATTTGCCCACTGTTGCCGGTGAATATATATTAATAGCTTTTCGACTAGAATATATCAAATTACTCTAAATAATATCCAGTCGGATGAATAGTTTATATCCCAAAGTTAGGTGCTCCTTTCTAATATATTAAAGTTCTCGAATGTGAACTCACCTGACCGTTGACCCAACATGTCTGGGATCTTTTCTTGCTGAAGCCATCACCACTTGTAGATCGTGACGCTGAGTTGTCAAGGTACAAGGACGTCAGAAGGTAGGCTCATATTTGGAATAATTCTCCGCCTAAGTAAAACACCTTACCACTTGTTGCGTTATCTGTTCGGGTTGTTCGTAGGCCTATATCTATTTATCATGATAATGTGGTAGAGATAAGGATGTAACAGTTTTAAAGGAAATGCACCCTTATTTGCATGAATGGGAAATAATATAGGGAAAAAACCCCACCCTCGATGAACCCAACCTGGATTAGAACATGGACCTCTCCATCACCGTCAAACTAGACTAAATGAGATTTAAATTTAGAACTAAATCTAATGATAAATCATCAATTTTAAAACTGGGATATTATATATTACATATCAAAGTGTGAAATAAAGTGCAATTTTCTTTTAGATAAAATACAAAGAAGCCCATTAAATCTGCTTTGGTGGCAACATGGTCTAAGGCGTCACTCTCATGTAATACTGGACTGCAAATAATAGGGAGATTGGGTTTCGAATCCCAGTAGTGTGTGCTGAGGGAGATTTTTTCAAAATGGTTTTAACTTACCTCCACGCAAATTAGGGTACACTTCCTATACATTAAAACTTATCCACCCCTAACATACTAGCGTAAATAGTACGTATGCGTACCTGAATAGGTAGTAAGTTGTGGTGCTAAAAAATAAACCCATTGATTGAATTACAATGACAAACCAAATAATTAATTTTGGGAAACTGTCAACCAATCCGTTCCACCCCCATCCCTGTGGTTGCGTGCTTAAGGGTAGATTCAACTCTAACGTGGAGACAACGTTTTTTTTACCAATATATTTCCTACCGAATTGGATATTGATTCAGTAGATTCAGTCCACGTCTCACTTATTCAAACTCTTTCTATGCATTTGAGCGGTGCTGTGAATATGGTTATAATATAAGTAAAATAGTAAGTTGTGTACATATATATATATATATATAACCCTGCTTTTAGTATGAGCATTTAAATTTCCATATACTCGGGTGATATCTGGCCATACGGACACATACCATCGCCACTGAGGGGGTTTGGAAAGGTCCACATTTGGAACCTTCTGATCAGGCACTATATTTCAAAATGATGATTTCCCAGACCCTTTCCAGGAAGTTGTACATCATATAATTTAATTCCAATGTTCTCATTCTATTTATTTAGGTTGAATAGCTTACGAGGTGATAATAACAGTAGACAGTAATAAAAGAATACATCCAACATAATTTTACTTTCTTATGTAGAGTGATGTAAGTATATATATTATAATACAATCCATATATATGGTGGCTGTCTGTCCAGAATTGATAATGTTCTACTATTTTATTGGTGATATTTTATAAATATTGTCTGCAGCCTTATATCAGTCGGTAGTGTGTCTGTCTACTGAGCTAAGGGTCCCAGGTTCAATTCCTGGCATGGCTAAAATATTTATTATTGGTGAAATTTAGGAATAACTTTTTACAATGACGAATTAACGGGTAATTAAATGGTACACATGCAGATACCATGAAATGTTGTATGAATAAGTGGATGTGTATCCAGCAATTTTTATAACTTTCAGATAAAGCTCTTCCTATGAAATTGTATTGTATAGTCTGATGTTGGTTGGAAGAACAGTAGAAGTTAGTTACTAAAGTTACTGAAACCATTTTAATATTTTCATACTTCAAGTCATGCTATCTGCATCCATCACGTTTTAAATATATTATCAATACCTTTAAAATAACACATAACAAAGTAAAATGCTATTGTTATTGGTTACAAATAAATATGTTTGAATTTTCTCCGCTGTTCTTCCAACAAAAATCGGGGTATAGTTATTCTTATTATTATTATTAGCACCACGTCTTACTACCCGTTCGGGTTATACGCACTTACGTTAATGTGTAATGGTAGGGTGATTGTAGTGAGATGAAATGGAGGACCTACAGTTTAACGTGGGATCCGAACCACGGTGGAGGCCTGGCATTCCTCACATTCACGAGTTGGTATTAATACACGTCTTGTCAGAGGTGAAGAAAGGGTTTGGCAACTATACAAATTTGTGCCGGGACCGAGGATAGAACCCCGGTCCTCCAGCACAGAAGTCCGACACCTTACCCTTAGACCGCCAGCTCACCTGTGGGGTATAGTTATACGTGGTGGATAAAATAGATAAAATATCGTGATACGTCAATTTTTTATATATATATATATATATATATATATATAAAGGTGCTAATCTATCTCGAGATGAGTGTGTGTAGAAGTAATCAGGATCCTGCCCGTGTTAACAAAACTAATGTCTTCCATCATAGAGCATGAGGCCCGGCCACGGGACGCCGCACGTTTGGTTGAAGGTGTGTCTCGACGATTACTTTACACCTCACCTTTATGAAAACATCGGGGAACGTGTAATTTTCTCGTCAGTAATCCTGCAATTTCTGTATACAAACAACGTGAAGGGCAGGGAAACGAGAGGAGTGTCCGGGTGTTTGGAACAAGAGAGGCTTGACTCGGTCTCGGAGGAGCAAATACCCGCTTACATGGGCTGCATGGAAACACTCATTGCCGACATCAGAGAAGGGAACAAAGCCAAGTTTACATTGATTTGATGGAGTTACCCATGTTCAAATCAAAGAAGATGACAAGCCACGTTTACATAGGCCTTATGACATTACCCAAGTTGAAATCAAAGAAGATGACAAGCCACGTTTAGACAGGCCTTATAGAATTACCCAAGTTGAAATCAAAGAAGATGACAAGCCACATTTACATAGGATTTATGACATTACCCAAGTTTAAATCAAGAGATGACAAAACCAATCGTACATAATATTTATGAAATTACCAAAACTGATATCAAAGAAGTGGACAAATAACCATTTACATAGACAATTAAAATTACGAATGCTGCTCGGATATAATATTGCTAAGAATTGTTTCACATGCTGACCTATTAAGGAACGTATTTCTGATTTATTCTACTCATTAATTGGCGAATTTATTTCTCCACGACCACCAAGTTTAGTTTTTGCAAATATTTGATCAAGTTATAAATCTAACCTAACACCAAACTATATATTTGTTAATTAATAACTGTTTTCATACCAACTCATTAAATGTGTGGTGATATCGCTGAGCACACGGACTAAGGCATTATCTTAATTTAATTTGTTTGGTCGTTGACGGGCAGGTTGGGGTTCTTCCTATGTTTTGGATGCACTGAGAGTGGTGTTCCTAAGTGGCTTATCACTATCTTTCAAAGCAAATGTGTGTACATATCCTTTAAATGCTTCCTTACTAATAACTATTTAATTAAAGTGATTAATATAAGCGTACAACCGAAATGGGTGCTAAAACGCATTAATAAAAAAAGCTTTTATTTTCATTTATTCAAGGTATTTAACGTGCACTTTCTGAACAAACTGATTATATCAGTACACGACTTATAAATTAACTTAACTATAGAAAAGACATATCATCCATTCCCCGGCCGTTAATTCATTACCGTGAAAGAGGAAACCCACACTCTACTAAAAGTATTTTTTTTGCCATAGCAGGGATTGAAACCGGCATCCTTAACTCAGGAGACACACATACTACCAACTGAACTAGGGTGAGGGGTCTTCAGTTTTATAAGTCATAGATGGTAGCGTATGCCATGTTTTAACCGAGGAGTTTGAAGAAACGTATGGAAAGGGACTGTGACGGCAGGGAGGCTGGATGCCTCCAGAAGCTAAGGAGTAACAGTAATAGTAGTAATAAAAGAAGAGCAGGGCCCTCAGCATCTGTTGTTGCCATTGTGGGCACGCACAAGGTTAATTATCTAACTTCACTAATTGTAATGCTATGCTCGTTATCAGATAATTGGTTTCTACCAACAGGTTTTCACAGGACGCAATAAGGTGTGAAGGGAGGTAAAGATATAACTTTCCCTAGACCAATAAAGCCTGGTTCACAGCTTTACGAAAGAGCTTGGAGATGGCGAGGGGGAGAAATCGATTTATTGAGCATACTACCGTTTGGTTAAACGCATTGTGGTGAATAAACATGGTCATTCATAAAAAACCGCATCAGTGGGCACGTGGGCTAATGCGTCAGCCTCGTCTATTCTAGTTTTCTGGTGACGGAAAGAGGAAGGAGAGGGGGAAGGGGGTAATGATGTCGTGGTTAAAATCCTGACTGGATCTACTGATGTATTTCCCTTGAATGTTTTTCCACTCTATTTCAAAGCCAAACGTTTTCATACTTCCACTATTTTAATTAAATGCGGATTCCCGGACGGTTAGTAAGAATTATTATAAAATACTGAACGTGATCTAAATATGGTTTTTAAAGCATTCTTTATGGGGGAGGGGGGAAAGTCCAATTTTAACTCAAATTGAGTTAGTCCTATTGCTGCCATAATCTGTTGGACAATCGTGAGACCTTTCTAATGCACTTAAGATACCATAATTAAAAGGAGATCGTGGCTAAATGTAATTATGGATTTTTGCCATTTAATAGCTAATGATGTTATACAAGCTTCGAAACAGGTTGTCTACACCGGAATCATCTCTGAGGGAACTGCATGGTCTCTATTGGCAAACGACGTTGCCATACTCTTGTTTTCGTGCTGTCAGTCTTTCCTCGAATATAATTATTTATTTAGTTCAATTTAATTTTTCCAATATTATTTAAAAATATATCCTATTAACCGATTTATTTATCTCACTCTTTTTCTAGCATCATCCATATACATTTTATGAATTATCGCTGTAAACTGGTTATTCTGTGAGTATTTTACTTAAAATCAAACATTGCTATTGTAACTTTTTTAACATTCTTTTTTTCTCGGGTTTCAACACGTTTTATATTCGTATGATTGTACAATTTATTGTTATAATAATTATAGTGTAGTAGTTTAGTCTTCACCATTTTATGAAATCCAAGACCTCACAACATTGATAATGATATTATTTATTCTGTAATAACAATAATAATAATAATAATAATAATAATAATAGTAATAATAAACCATGTGCTTTTATTCACCATTCAATAACAGGCTATATAATTTTATTATTATTATTATTTGCGCCGCGTCTTACTACCCGTTCGGGTTATACGCACTTACGCTAATGTGTAATGGTAGGGTGATTGTGAGATGAAATGGAGGACCTACAGTTTAACGTGGAATCCGAACCACGGTGGAGGCCTGGCATTCCCCACATTCACAAGATGTCTTGTCAGAGGTGAAGGAAGGGTTGGGTAATCAGATAAATCTATGCCGGAACCGAGGATTGAACCCCGGCCGCCAGCATAGAAGTCTGACACCTTAGCCCTAGACCGCCAGGTCACCTTGATATATAATTTTATTCTTTTAATAAACTAATTTACTAATATAAGTCATCATTATCTTGCCTTATTAAAACTTTTACGTACGTGATTTTTTTAAATAAGCAATAGCAACACACACATTTACATTCATGACATCCAGTCTTCCTGAAAGGTTTACACAACAGAAATTGAACCATCAACAAAAGCTACTTTTTTTTTTCAAACAGAACATAACCCGTAGCTTTCCCCGTACGCTCAAAGTGATATATTCCTCTTAGGACTAATTAAGTGTTAGCCACAAGTTGTCGGTTTTTTTACCCCCCCCAACCACATGGGATGCCACATTTACGCGTTCACACCCGACCGACATGTATATTGGCTGGCAAAGATTCGGTGTAGTCTAGTGTTAAGGGGCGTGGTTCGCACTCCTATAAATTAAAGCATTAACTAAGTATGTGTACAGAGGACTCCAGTGGCGTGAACGGGTGGGAAGAGAAACGCTCGGATAAACGATAAAAGATGAGACAGTTATGTATTACAAACTAATTTATATTCAAGCGTATTTTTTCCCCCAATGCGTCTTATTACCTATTAGGGTTAATAACACACACTAATTATGCTCTTTTTAACATTTTAATGGGAGTACTGTATTTAATATGAACTTTCTGAATAGTTTTATTATATCCACGTGCGACTTAAACTAAATTATCTAGAGAATACACCAAGCTCAGCCCCCTCACATTAGTTCATCATTGTGAAAGGTAAAATACACATTTGACCACCTATACATTTTTAGTCATGCTGGGATTTGAACCCGAGACCCTTATATCAGCAGAAAGACACACTACCGGCTTAGTTAAAGTGTTGAGCAGCTATGCTAATTTAAAACTTAAGAGGATGGTAACATTTGAGAGAAAATGCACCCGTAATGTAGTGGATAGAGAGTAAGAAGCCATTTAAGAAAATAAACCTTAGCACTCACGACTGGTTTACGAACCCCAACTTTCCCAAAACTGAAAATCTAGACCAACATTGGAGTGACGCACTCGACCATGTGATCACGATGCGGGTGATAAGCGTAATGGATTTACCTTTAATTTGATTACATTTGTAAATTTATTCCGAGCTACTTTTTTTACTAACCGTCCAGGTTATAACCATATCTACGTACACTAATGTGGTAAGGATGAGGAAGGTAGAATTTTAGAGGACGTGCACCCGAATTTGCATGGAGGTAAAAGAAGAAACCATTTGGAAAAGAACATCTAGCTGGAACCGGTTGGGATTCGAAACGTCACCTTATCGACAACGACAAATTAGACGACTGATTACTTAGTCTGAGTGCCTAACGATGTGGTAGGTTAAGAGTGGAGGCTGTTTTATTTTAGTCTCGATTTGAAATAATTTGTTAAATTAATTTTATGCTTGTTGCACTTGTTCACATATTATTATCTTTTCCAGGAAATGAAAAAAATAATAAATAAACTAGAAATACTTTTACAGCCTCTAGCCCTAACCGGTCCCTTGATAAAGAGGTCAGCGCACCTGACTACCAACCTAGGGGTCTCGGATTTAATCCCCGGCTGCTGCCACGAGTAATTTTCCCGAAAAGGGAATCATTCCAACGGTCACCAGAATCTGGTTAGCCAGGCTTAAGTTAAGTTAAAAGTTTCTACTGGTTTCATACCCACATATTCATTATCATCACCACCGCATCTCATCTCATTGGGACATGGAAAGAGCCTCCGCAGTAAGGATGTACAGTTAGTACTCTTGACCGTGCCCTGGGCACCTGTACACAGTACTGGCTAATTAATCATCCCACTAACTGAGCTATAGATTGATGCGCCCAGATACGCACATATATAATATCCCTCCCTCCCAACCTTGGCAAATATGTAGAACTCAGGTCAGATAATACATAAAAAATATTTACTTTAAACTGTATCTAATAATGAGCAGGATATAAATATGTTTTGAACTGTCTTAGTAAATGTCTTTATTGTGGTGCATATTTAGGGATTTATACAATTTTAGGGCATTTAAAATACATACATAGAGCATATAGTAAGTATTTTAAAAGGTTTTCTGGATTTTTTTTTAGTTTTTATAAAATAATAATAATAATTAATAATCATAATAGGTTATAAATATACATGTATGTGCAATGTCTAACTAAATAATATTTGTATATATAATGTGTTTAAAAAAATTATATTGTATTTTAATGATTTGGCCAATAATTTTAGGCGATTTTTGGGGAGTGTGGTGTTAAAATTAAAAAAGCTATAGTTAAATTATTAGCTCATTACTTTAGTGCATTTTTCGACAACTTTTAAAGTCTTATTTCCATTAAAATGTAGTTTTTTAAGGCATAAAAATCCGACTCTTAGGTATAATAGAAGGATAAAGTGAGCTGTAATATCTTATTGTTCTCTTGGAATTCATATTGGAAACCTGGGTGAGACTTTTATGGAATTTTTAAATTAAATAACATACGAGGATTCGAAGTTTATTATATTAATCCGCTTCCATGTCTAGTCCTAAAAATTAACTTGTTCCAGTTTTTAAGTGTATGTTGAATTTATTGCTAATAGCTTAGTATTTCCAAACAACCATTAAATATTTAACATAGATCTTTATTTGATATGTAAAACAAATATTCTGATTACATTATTATTATTATTAGCACCGCGTCTTACTACCCGTTTGTGTTATACGCACTTATGCTAATGTGTAATAGTAGGGTGATTGTGAGATGAAATGGAGGACCCACAGTTTAACGTGGAATCCGAACCACGATGGAGGCCTGACATTTCCCACATTCACAAGATGTCTTGCCAGAGGTGAAGGAAGGGTTTGGTAGTCAGATAAATCTATGCCGGAACCGAGAATTGAACCCCGGTCCCCATCACAGAAGTCTGACACCTTACCCCTAGACCACCAGGTCACCTGATGACCTTATTAATTATCAATGATGTCTTACTTTTTAACTTAAGTGGTTTGGGTAAGATTTCCGTCCAATTTCATCGGAACCGGTATACACCCCCATTTTTTTACTCACTTTTTCTAGGGGCCATCCTTAAATTAAGTAAGCCCTTTTATTTTCATGATTTTCAACCCTTCTCCCCCAGCATAAGGAATTGTGTAAGAGTTTCCACCATATACCACCACCTCCATTTTATGTAATTTTTTTACGATTTTGTAAATTAGATTACTTTAATAACTATCTTATTTTTATATTCGTATAAGTTTAGGTATTAAAGAAAGTAAAATTAAATTTTAGATCATACTTTAATTGGAGTAAAATTAGGTTTAAGCGAATGAAATATAAATAAAAGTTAATAACTATTAATATATTTATTTTCTACAATTTTTTTTTCTTCAGATTTTGTCTAACCATAAACATTGATAAAAAACCTTTTGTAAGATGGATTCTCACCCTCATACCCTCATACCCCCGTAATATAGGGTAAGAAAATACTGAATCCCCCCTCCTTCTCAAAAACATGTATTTAACTTAAAGACGGCCCCTATTGGTATGCTATATTGTGGATTTTTTGACCAAACCCACCTCTCTTTTTTTCTTGGATACGCTAGATATCTGGAAAAGAGTGCCCCCTTCCACAAAAAAAAGTATCATAATTTATGAAGAAGATGGCTTCAAACCACTGATAACAAGACTGATACTTATGATAGGGAAGAATAGATAGACTTACTCTCTATTATATTGTACCATGGAGTAAAGGTTGGATGTGTGCGCTACGGTTCTTTAATATGGGCTAATGAGGTTGTGTTTCGTACAGTAGGCAACTCTGGCCTGTGTAAATCATTTCCTTCTATGTCCCAGAACAGCTATATACCAGTCCTAGTTTCAGACTGCCTTCTCTCACATAATGTAGAGAAGGAAGTTTGCTCCTTCTACGCAGAAACGTATATTTAAACTCATCGGTACCGTAATTGGTGTTGAAACGAGAGAAAATACAGTGGGAGTTCACTTTTAATGCCCCATTCGTTATTTTCAACATTGAATTAACTGTCGCTCTAACATTATATATAAAAGGTACAAAGGGTTAAATGATGCATAAAATATCGTTAACCTTAATTAGTTAATTGTTTCATTTTGAGAAGTCGAATTATAAAATAAGAATCTTTTCTTACTTCATATTTAAAATAATGAATGAATAAGTAACCAACATTGGCCCACATGTATTGTGTATTCTCTAATAGTTTTTGAATTAAACGATGGTTTTCAACAAATTTAATACATACATACGAACTGTAGTAGGGATACATTAGTTTGATTAATCACTACGCTAAACATAATTATTAACAGCTTGATTTAAGGGATAAATATGAGTAAGGTAAGATAAGATTTTAAAATAGACGTAATTTATCAGGTGCAGAAGTAAAAAAAAAATAGATAACATAAATTGACTTTTTTTAAAAGATACAAAAATTTGGGTTCTAACTGTAGACATGGTTATTAAAATAAACAAATCAGCTAAACATAAATGTAATACCAAAATATATGGAGTTATAAAATCAAGTTAGAAAATGAATATTTTGTTTGGCAGATATAATTTATGAAATATTTTATCATACCTATCAATAAATTGAAAAGTATGTTAGACATAGTTTAAATAACATGAAAATTAATTAAATTAACATAATTACAATACCAAAGTATATGAAGTTGGAAAATGTCCGTGAGGATCATAGCTCTGGTAAGTTGGGATGTCATGACTATTTTAAAGGTTAGTCTAAACCATAAGTTACACTTGGCCTTTTTTAAATTTTTGTATAAAACCGCAACCAGATAATAAATTGACACGTTTTTGAGAACGAAGTGCTTAGAAATATATTTGGGCTTATGAGGGATGAACAAACAGGAGAATTGAGAAAGCTACATAATGAAGCACTTCATGGCTTCTATGCATCCCCAAACATAATTATTAAGGATGATGAAGGCCTTGGTTTGGTGGTCAATTGGCGCGTATGGGTGGTGTCAGGCGTGTACACAAAGTAATAGTTATAATAATGGCGTGTCCGGGCTACATACATCTGGGGCTCAGTTTGCTGTAAGTTTAGCCAGTACTAATGTACCGTTGCTCAAGTGACGCCAAATGTACTAATCGTACATTCTTTTCGTGGAGGCTCTTTCCATGTCCCGATGTGATGAGGAGATGGTGATAGTTAATATGAAGGTGTGGAGCTTATGAAAACCTTATGTTTATATGGCTTAGGATCACACTACTTTACGTATTCTTTAGCTGTCAAATAAGGTTCTTTATATTAAAATTATACTGTACTTCTTTGGTTACAATATAAGAATATATGCGATCTCAGTATATGTATATGTTAAGTTGAATTCATTTAATAATTTTAAAATTCAAAATTTTAAAAAGCTTAGCCGTGGCGGGAAAATGAAAATTTATTTTGAAATGTGTTGCTTTGAAGGGAGTGCTAATACAAGTCAGGTTTAGTTGAGGTAATTGGGCGTGTGATGTCTACGCTTACTTTTTTCCGAGACGAACCCAGTTTGGAACGGATGTTGGTGAAACAGGCTGTATCCAAATAGTCTGAGGATCCTTGCCAAAGATATAGTATAATATTTTTTTTAAATTTGTTCCTTAAATGCTAGATGTTTTTTTTAACTTTTGGTAAATAAAATTCACCTAGTCCATGAATCTTTCCTTATACTATATTTATTAAAAATAACCTATGAAATTCACAGTATTAAACAATGCTTTGAGACATACGGGTAAAACAAAAATGATATTATTTAAAAGTCCTTACAGTAACTACTAATAATTTTATTATTAATGAATCTTATTGAATTCTACTATCACTCGTATAGTTATTTTATAGTAAGTAAGTAAAATTTTGTGGATTCTTATAAATATTTTACGCCCTCTAAAAATACAACTTTCGCACCTGAGCCCAGTCCAACCCTGTTCTATTTGATGAATATCATATAGTTTCCGAACAATTCGAAACGCAACGGTGACCCCAAAATGTTAATTATTATAGAAGCATAAAATTAATTGTGTTTTTTAGAAAAATATTCAATATTCAATACAAAATAAGTGTAAATAATTTAATACTTTGTGTATCGAGAGTCATCATAAGGTGCGTCAACTTGCGCAACATTCAAATTTAATCCAATTTTGGTATCGAGTATTATTTTACCACAGCTATTCCTCTACCGTTATATTATTTTTAACATTTATTTAAAGTGGTTTATTATGTTTTACGTAATACATTTCTATTTATATTTTATCCGACACTTTAGCTAGGTCGATAGCACGTGTGTTTGCCACGTTAAGGGTCCCGGTTTCGATTATAGGTAGATTCGGTAATTTAACTTTAGTAAACCGTATGCAAGTCATAGTTAAAATCCAGTTTGTAAGTCTTGTACTGATATAATCCTTGTTTTCATAAATTGTGCTTTAAAAATCCCCATCGATTTTTAAAATTTAAATGCTATAGTTTATGAAATAATATTGATGTACGTTCACTTTCTAGCTTGCAAATATATATTTTTTTAAGACTAAGAAAAAATACATCTGAAATGTTCTAATTAGTTCTCTGGACAAGTTTCAAAGCAATTAGTGTTGTATTGTCAAGTGAACAATATGATTACTGGCGACTGAATCTTGGGACTTGGGTTCTACTGAGGGCCCGGGGTTCAATCCTCGGTGCCAACACAGATTTATCTGATTACCAAACCCTTCCTTCACCTCTGACAAGAAGTGTATTAATCACAACTTGTGAATGTGGGGAATGACAGGCCTCCACTGTGGTTCGGATTCCACGTTAAACTGTAGGTCCTCCATTTCATCTCACATTCATTCTACCATTACACATTAGCGTGTGTACAACCCGAACGGATAGTAAGACGTGGTGATGATGATGATGATGATGATAATAATACAAAGAAACTTCCCCTCTCTCTTGACTTGAATAGGTGTGGTGGGGGTTGTCGCCCCTTTCTTGTAATAAACCTAAATTTATGTAACTAATTACCGATTTATGACCCAGGGAGTAGGTTTACGCAATTGAAAATATTATGTATGTGAATTACACACAAAACTTGATTGTATGTTTTTTAAATCCAACTATCTACAAAAATGTTTGTTTTAGTTAATTTAAAAAATATATGCTTAAAAAATGTATCATATACTCGTATAGCAATTTATAAAAGTGTCCATACAATCATAAAAAAACATCAAAAATATATCATTGGCTGATCTAGAACTCCGGTGGCAAATCAGTCATTTTTACTGTGTACTAGTAGCTATGCAACCGCACCTTAATACTAATCATGTTATCTTGGAATAAATTTGGTTAAATGATATATTTTACATTGCTTTAGAATCAGAACGCTACGAAAGTGGGTTTTTAGGAAATTACTTAGAATTATCTTAAGAAATAGAATGAACAGTTACCAATAGGATAAACTTAAATTTAATGCACTCAACCGGGATTTGGATTCCAATTAGCGCTGTGCTAATTCTTATAACGATATCTCATTTTTAGAAATTATATGATCGTTTTGTCAAAAATATAAAGACGTTTTATTTTTATCAAATTTCATAACTTTTAAAATAAATAACAGTTTTTCTTTTGTTAGTAAGCACATTATTTTAATATTATATCCGTATGGAGTGTTGAAAATAATCAAAATTGCATACAAAAGAAAAATACAAGTTTATAGAAATTTATACCGAAGATGATAAATGGCTACGATGTAGAGTTTTGTGTTCAACCCTCAGAAAATCATGTCAAACCGTTCATGAAAGATATTCTATTGAAATGGATCATATGCACACAAAAAAACTCAAAGGATTTTAACTAGACCCATAGAAAGTCATAGAAAAGAAAGAAAGAGAAGAAAAACGAAAGGAGAAAGGGAAGAAAGTAGAAGGGAAATTGCTGAGTCGAATGGTAAGGTAGAGAGGGAGGTAGGGGTCCAAGAAGTTGTAACCGTTGCCATCACGGCTCGGTTAAATCACCGTCGGGAATCCCTTGGCCGGTTTTGCAGGCGTTATGGAGCTGAGACCCCCCACCGACGTGCTAAGACTCGGAACAGTACGAGTTTGAAAGACATACCTTGCTACTTCTAGGTGATGTAGTCGACGTTGCAAGGGAAAAGCCACCGCCAAGTATAAATTCGCTCTATATATATATTTTTTTTTTTCTCTGCTCTTTCTAAGATGTACGCCATTGCATTCGTTCGATGTTCACTTTTGTATATTTTGGTATGCTGCGAAATACGCTGGCTTGCATACAGGGAAAACTTTCCTTCAAATAATAGCTGACTTTGGGATGATAGGCTTACTTTTTTACTTGCTTGCTTACTTGCTTGTTTACTTTTTCAATTGGATGAATAAATATAAAATAAGCTGTCCCCTTATTTTTAATATAAAATTGTATTTGTATTAGGTATTTAATTACAGTGTCATTTATTCTTCAGGAAAAATTATGAAAACATACGAATAAGGCTTAGGATTGTCAAACTTGGCGAACATTTTAAGATTAAACATTTCTTCATCATGTAGGTCTTTTAAAATTACGAATATTTTCTTATTTCAATTAATTTCATTTAAGTGTTTGAATTTATTGGACTAATCATCACTGGGTCTAAAGTATTTAAATATAATCTAAAATGTATTTGAACAAAATTATATTGTTGAGAATTTAAATCCCCCTCAAAAAAAAATATTTTGAAGCAATTGGGAGAAGATTCTTGAGAATCTATTTGACCGTGATTTTTTTTTCATAACGTTTTACAACTAATTTGGAATCCACGCATATACATATATTAACAAAACTAATATGATAGGGATAAGATTATATATAATTTATAGGAAACTTATTCAAACTTGCTTGGAGAAGGAATGTAAAACCATCAATAAAAAAAAATCTGAGTGCACCAAAACAAGATTCAATCCCTGACGGTTTCTAAAACAGTAAGCCAAACTAAATGACCCTAACATTTATACCGCGTGCCCTTCCGGTGAGGGTAGTCTTATAATTATATAGTCTATTAAAGCAGGGATTCCTAAACCTTTTAGATCGGAGGAACCCTTGCAGCAAAAAAAACAAACAAAACATGCGAGAGTCTTTATAAAAATGTTAACAATAATACTGTGTGAATTCAATAAATATAGTTACATTTTACAAGTATAAAACAAATTGAAAACATCCCATGTTATGTCAGCGCCTTTGACAAATATCCTTTTTTCCAAATTTGAAAAACTTAAGATTCATATATTTACTGACGCTATATTATAGTGGGAAAAACAAATAAGTAATGCTATAAAATGGCCTCACGGAGCCTGAGATAACCATGGCTGAGCCCCCAAGGGATCTGTGGAGCACAGCTTATAAAAAACCGCTGGATTAAAGAACCAATCAATGCGCAGCACGTATTTTAATTTTTCAGTTCAATTTATTTATTTATCATGTAAGGTATTTTATGGTGTGGCTTAATTCAAGGTTAAAATAATGTGTCAGTGATGTGTAAGAGTGATGATGATATTTAAGTATAATTTATTGCTATATTTGTTTAATTCACTATACAGGGTGTAGCACAACCACCATACATGGCTTTAGTTGTGAAACCCCAAAAACCTATTGCGTTTGGCCGTCATAAATGGGCTGTGTTTGTGAGTGGATTACGAGCTATTTTCTCACGAATGTGATCAGATTTGATTTCAGCATAAATAAAACAGAATTAATATTGGCCTCGAATTCACTCATTGACCCAAACCATTAGACAAACTTACGCATGCGAATTCAACAACGTTAAAACAGTGTCTGTAAAGACAGATTGGTGGTAGTTAAAAAGACAAGTTGGTAGCTGTTGTAAAGACAGGTTAGTAGTGGCTAAGAAGACTGGTTGATAGTGGTCAAGAATACAGGCTAGTAGTTGTTGTAAAGACAGGTTGGTAGTGGTTAAGAATGCAGGTTGGTAGTGGTTAAGAATGCAGGTTGGTAGTGGTTAAGAATGCAGGTTGGTAGTGGTTAGGAATACAGGTTGGTAGTTGTTAATGAGACAGGTTAGTAGTTGTTAATAAGATAGGCTAGAAGTGGTTCGGAAGACAGGCTCTCAGAGTTCGGCCCCGTGTTTGTGGACTAACTTGGCCCTAACTGTTGAGGTGTTGCACTAAGGACCGATGTAAATGTTTCTTTAAGGTGAACGATAAACAGCAAGTGATGAACAATATGACACAACATATTGCTTAACTAACCAAAACTAACCTAACTTGACCTAAACTATGACACAACACGATCCTAAGTCTATGTCAAATGAGAAGGAAAGTTTTGTTGATTAATTGGGCCGAGTTTGTACGGTTTATGGGGCCGAATTAGTACTCTAGATTGAGCCTAAATAATACTGCCAAGGGATTTGTGGGAGTGAATTCGTAGTTCGCAAGTAAAACAAGGCGACTAAAAATATGTGCTGCATGCTTACCTACAGCTGGGCTGTATTAGATATACAGCCATGTAAGACAACCATATTACACCCTTTAGGCAGGGCCGTGTTTAAGGGGTGTTAAAGGGGGCAATTGCCCCCAGCCTCACATTCCAAGTAGTCACATTTCCCCCCAAAAATATTAAATTCATTCAGTGACAATTCTAAATTTCACATCAAATAATGGTGTAACTTACAATTATTAATAATACAAGCACTACTTACAATAAGTCGTCGCTTAGCGTAAGATTCCATTTCAGATTCCGGAAAACTTTATACTTATGTAATTTTCGATTTATGTTATTTGGGTAATGGGTTGTAGTTCAGTAAAAAACGCAACCATTGTTCTACCACATCCAGTCTACATACAACTAACAGTGCAATGGTGGCGCATTCTATAACATCTTTGCATGTCTAGCTTTCCACTATTGTAACATCACGCGACAATTTCAGAATTTCATAATTTCTGTGTTCTATTGATAAGCTCAACATGGAACTTGAGAATAGAGCTGCTTCCTACAAAGGAGTTGACACAGCATTTGGGTCTCCTTGTACACCTTGTACACCCTGTACACCAAGTAATGTCGAAGAGCTCAACTTGAGCGCTGATTAGTTGGTCAAACGATACTCTAAGGATCTGCAGACAGTTTTGAAAAGTGAAATATTACAGCTCTCTTATTTTCTAAAAAGAACTTTAGATTGAAGATGGTGTTTCTTTTTCCATTTAACGGGAGATTTTGCGACAGTTATATCAAAGTGATTTAATTGATGTCTTCCCAAATGCAGCTATTGCTATGCGCTTGTATTTGACATTACCAATTTGATATTGTGAAGGTGAAATTAATTTTCCAAACTGTCTTTTGTAAAGAACAGATTTGTATCTACAATTACACAAGGCAGATTAAACTCGTTGATGGTGATTTCTTCAGAACATGACCTGATGAACAACATTTTGTTTGATGATCTTATTAGTATGTTTGCCGTTAAGAAGGAGGGAAATAAATTTCTTTCAAAGTGTGTTGATAAACATATATTGTTTTATTTATATTGTGCAAACTGTAGTCTGAAATTAATTTTAATTATCTTGTGTTCATTTGTTTAAATGAACTTGCCACTTTTTCAACTAGAAGTGTGAAATGATTCCTTTGTTTGCTTAAGTGGATTGATTGTTTGCACTTACTAAAGTACAATTATTTAATGGGTTGATCAATATTTCACAAAACATGTGAAATTATTAGGTAACATAAAAACATATTAATATATTAGAACGGTTTGATGCTAAATTGAAAAACCGACGTACAAATGGGGGTCCTCAGATATTTTTTCCCCCCTCAGGCCTCACATTTCCTAAACACGGCCTTGCCTTTAGGCTTATAGTGACATAAACAAACATGACTACGAATTAATCCTATACATTAATAACAAACTATTATTTTAACCTTTAATTATGTATGCTACACTCTAAAAATACTATAGGCTTCCTCGTTATAAATAAAATTGAGCCTACACAAGGTATACGCTATAAAATAATGTTAATACACATGCGCTTATTTGTGGTTACGCCTTTGGCATATAATTCTACCATAATATTTCCACAAACAGATATATTGATTATCAAGATTTACTTTGAAGCTCGTTGTGCAGTTTTGTTTTTTTAGAAATCAATAGCCCCATTATTTTTACATGTGATTGAAATATAGCTCCAGAGGAAATATACACATATAAAACCCAATTCGGTACACCAGTCAACTAATTTTTAATGCAAGAGATGATCTTGAATCTTTATTTATCAAAATATTTAATAATATTACTTATAAATGAAGCCAAGCCCCTTGATTAATTCGTTTGTAAAAATCAATAAGGCTAGAGTATAAGGTGTTTCGTTTTACATTTACACTAGGTTAATAAAAGTCACGAATTATTATATGGGAAATTTAAAATTGTATATCTATATTTAAAATTTGCAGCGCGAATTGAAGAAACAAGAATCGCGTTCAGAGTATTGACTGGTAAACCCAGTGGAAAGAAGCTTTTGGGAAGAACTAGACCTAAATGGAACCTGAAAGAAATAGAATGCAATGAGGTGGACTGGATAGAACTAGCACAAGATAGGAATAGGGTGAAATGAGGTGAATTGGATGGAGCTAGTTCAAGATTGGGATAGGTGGAGCACATTTTTAAGTGTGGCAATTATCTTTTGAGTTCCTAATTTTTTATGGTTTGAAAAAAATGTAAACTTTAATAATGGTTCATGATTTTATGCTTTGATATACCTTCTGATTAAAAACTAAAGTATTTCTATTGTTTAATTTTGCCACTAACTGTACATATTTATCGAAATACATGGTTAGCTAAAACGTAGGAAAGATAAAATAAAAAGAACACTTTCCCTGAAGCGTTTTCAAGTGATTACGATATTCTTACAGAACTTTGCTTCTTTATTTTTTGTGTGCTACTGAGACTCTCCTTTTCTTTGTGTTTGTGTGTGTGTTTTTTTGGTACCCCGAGGTGATTTCTGCAGGTCGAAAGAACTAAGAAACTTTATCCGTTTTCTTAACTCCCTCTTTTCTTAGGCTAGGAGAGAGAAAGAGAGAGATAGAAAGAAAGTACGAAGAAAAAAAAAGTTTTTTAAACCACTTTTGTCATCACCTCTACCCCCACAACCACCCAAAAAATATCGCAGTAAGTGTGCCACATTGGCCAGCCATCATGAGACGCCCGACTGGTTAAAGTTCGGGTCATGTCTCTGTCCCCTCCCCGACCCCCTTTTCACCCTACTTCACTCTTCCACCCTTCACCACCATCACCAAACATTCAAGAGTTCGTTTGCGCTGAGAGGAGGCGGTAAAAGGAGTATCCAATTAAAACTTATCGAGAGGAAGAAGTGTGGTTATTTGTGAGATCATTGCCTTTTACATGGGGACGCACTTTTCTCCGCTGGCGCCCGTAAACACCCTACTTGTTTACCTCCTTTAACACTTCACCGAGTTTGTCAATTCTTCGGCGATAATTGAAGAGCATACTTTCCCCAACCGAACACACCCA
This sequence comes from Timema californicum, assembly GCA_902141385.1. Lineage (NCBI taxonomy): Eukaryota > Metazoa > Arthropoda > Insecta > Phasmatodea > Timematidae > Timema > Timema californicum. The sequence continues at coordinate 53,011 of CABFOW010002907.1, forward strand.
CATACCACCTAAAAAGGAGCTAGAAGTCATCCCCATACGTCAGTGCCCGCCTCTGTTCATACTTACATGTTTGAGTTGCTTAGCAAGTTTTAGTGTTTGTGTGTTGTTTATTGAAAGGCTTATCCTTATTCAGTACAAACAAAATATCAATATTTCTGGACATTAATTTCCCATAGGCCGGACTATTTGTCTAGTGGTCCCGAGTTTGATTCCCTGTGGTACCAATGTTATTTTCCCCGAAGCGGAAGTATCCCTATGGTTGCCAAAGTTTGGATAGTTAGGGCTATGTTAGGATTAATACTTCTCTTGGTACTACATCATTATCATCATTGGGCTGAAGTAACCGCTCTACATGGCGTCCCAACCTCAACATATCCGCCACTGTCAGTAGAAAACCAGAATATCTAGCCTAACAACCCTCATGGCATACGCTAAAAAAAACTATACACAAATCTGGTGAAAGAAAGTTAATTTAACAATAAAACATTTTTGTTCATGTCAAGGGTCTAACATTGGATCCTTTAGTTAAGAAAACTGAGACACCTTAGCTCAGCTGGTAGCGTGTCTGCCTACTGAGATAAGGGTTCCGGGCTCGATTCCCGGCATGGCCGAAAAATTTATCATAGAATAAATATGGATGTACCCTTTCACATCGATGAGTTAACTGTCGGGGATTGGATGTTGTGCCTGTTCTAGTCTTAAGCTAGATTATAAGACATAGGAAGCTAAGACAGGCCTAGCCAGCCGATAATGTAAGATAAATGACTTGAATAAAAAACTGACCTAGGCCACAGGCTGGAAACAGTAGTGGATGTATAATAATTAGAAAACTCACCAACAACTGAATCAACGGGAATGTAGTTTGTGTGTTTGGAAATGAGAGATTAATACTTAAAATTGTACCTAATTGTATGAGTAAAGCTAAAAATCTTCATACCAATTGGCAAATTTATATTTCAAGGATATACAATTGAAATATATAACAAACAAACATAAAAACAAGTTTTTCTTCTGATATTGACATATTAGATATTGATACTGTATTTCAAAAGGAGCAGCTGTATATCAATTGACTTGACCTATGAATACATGAACGTAGTTTAAGTAATTTCTATACCTTTCAGCTACTATCCATCCTACTTCACAGTTTTTTTATTATCACGTAGCATCAAAAAAAGGGGAGGAGGGGGGGAGGGTACCCCGACCACGAAGAGTTTGATGGCGACTTTGTAGACCCTTTTAAAAGTAAGGTTAAATACAACGAAAGTGTCTAAATAAGCGATTGGGTGTTTAAATATGTGTATGTACCAAGCCTTGGATAGAGGTGTAATGAGGGGGTTTAGACATTTATTTAGGTTTTTTTCTTATTTTTTCATTAGAAAACTGATTAAATCGATTTAATAGCATAATCCATCAGTTTGAGAATCATTTCTTTAATAAAAATGGTCCAAGACACATTATATAGCATTATGATTTTTTTGTGTTGCTATTACTGCGTCTTACTACCGGTCCAGATTATACGCATGTATTTCAATCAATCCTCTTATAGACAAGAGATGCGCGAAGGAAACATTTTAGAAGTAAACTACCCACACTTTTGTGGAAGGAGAGCTAGAAATCATTTAGGAGAACCTAACCTCAGTAGAGCTGACCGGGATTTAAACCCCAACTTCTCCATGTTCAGCAGGCCAGTGCAACACGAGAGTGACGATCAATACCATTTTGCCACTGAAGCGGATATTGTAATATTTTTTTTAGCATCGCGTCTTACTACCCGTACTGGCTATACACTTTGTATAAATTAAAAAAAACATAGGGGCTTATTATAAAATGTGTACACTGCAAACTCCTAAAACTACACTTTCGTGTTTATCAAGAGTTTGCTTTGTTCATATTATGTATGCCCACTTCCCCCGATGCACGTCTATAAAACGAGTTAAATTGTGGATATTTTAAAAACTTACATAAAACATAGAATTTAATTTGGGAGTCTAGGGGACGGGAGAAAATGACAAGAGTTTTTACACTTTTATGGCAAAACAATTTTTCTGGCCAAAATAAATAAAAAATGGTTCTAGTAAAAACATAAAGTTTAATTTTCTTTACATGGCGATATCATCAATAATTCTCGAATATCTATCATGGAAATATTAGCATTTAATGATAAGCTCTTTTAAATGAATAGAAACAGTTGTCATTAAATTCCAGGAAATCCTTGACAGATATTCAATATCTGAATGTATACACTAACATATACAAAATTTTGCGTCGAATAAACTTAATCTTGAAATAGAATAACGTAAAATAAAATTTCTCTGTGCAGTTTTCCATTGGTCTGTGTGGTGGTGTACTTATATGGAAACGTTCTACGGCCTAAAATTGCAATAAACTGATTCCAATATTTTTTGTTTTCGTTTAGTCTACTATCCAAATATAACCCTGTTGAAATCCATCCCAATTGAATGACTCAAAATAAGATCAAAAATTATGTTCAAGAAAATACATTAAAATAAAAGGGGTGTGCACTTTTGTTTTTGTTAAGTATTTTTTTCTTTATATATATACTAACGTGTCATAAAAGCTATATATTATAGTAGAATTTATGAGAAGTTATTGATGCGTTTTTACCACTTTTAAGTACGATACTAAAATACTTCTTCTATTATACGGATACAACTCGCATGAAAAGTAAAATGATAGTAAAAATAGCAAAACTACTGTGCTATTTTTATACCCGGCTATTAAGGGAGTCAAGAGTGGAAAAAACCTAGACAATATTTATAGCTTTTTTACAAACTTCAACAATTTTATTTATAAATCATGAATTATTTATTAAAAAAATACGATACAAACTAGCTATTTTTCATTATTATCACTATAATTGCATAAGGTAAAGGTTCCAAATATAGAATTCTCCCCTAATATGACGCTTAGGTTTGACCTGCTATGGCACACATAAACACTAATGTGTAATGTATTATTCCTATATTACCAACAAAGTAGAACAGTATTTTAGTTTTAGTCTAGGGATATGTTTTTGGTTGTGTTGTGTCACAAACTTAAGAGTGTTTTTATAAACGTTGGCCTTTTTTTATACGTGTTAATGGAAACATTTTTTAAACGATTATGAATGTAAACCTTACCTACCCGTATACCTTTATGTATAAAAAGTTTAAAGATACGAACTTATAGATTAATCATTTTATATTTGACAATTAAAAAAAAATTGAAGTTTTCTAAATTAAATGCCGCACAGAATAATTCGTTTATTTATTCATTTGATTAAATTCAAGTGTAGCACAAACTGATACGTGATGATTTTCCAGAGAGACAGTACTGACAGATGATACATTTAGTTGACATGGGTTCAATTCCCGTGTCTAAGCTGTCATTTTTCAATTAATCGAATATTTGATTTGTTTTAATTATTAAATATTAGGAGCCGAATGCTCGAATAGGGATTAGTGAAAATGGATCTGTATAAAGTGTGAATACCATTTTAATACCAGCATAACTATCTTCTGAGACGGCGTGGTTTAAGGCAGGGTGGTCTAAGGTTTTTCATCCAAAGACCTGAATATGATTAATAGTTTGCACCGCGGTACGAATATATATTTAGTAGTCTTATAAACTTAAATAGGCCTGCAAACAGCACTTAAGACAATTTCTTTCAGTAGATAAATTGTATTTAGTTGGTAGAATCTTACAAATTTAACTTTAAAAAAATGTTTATTAATATCCCAAATATGTATCTAGAAATATGCAAGCACACACACTTTCACAAAACAACTTAATATAATAAATATATATATATTTATACACATTTTAACCAATCCAATAGATACATGTTAAAATGAAATCACGACCATACATATTTTTATTTGAAGTGTTAGCTATTTCACATCTGCTATCGGGGTTTCCCCTTTAATTTTCCTCCAGGGTAATGTAAAAGCCACATTTTCAGTGAGTGTGGGCCGCATTTGGCCCGTGGGACTACACTGGTCTAAGGCGTCATTCTCGCAATAGACTGAACTGCCGATGGCGGGAATATTAGGTTTCGCATCCCAATCGGATGTACCGAGGATGATTTCTACTAAATAGTTTTTTTTACTCTCAACCCACGCAAACGTGGTTACATTTTTTACCTTCTTAATTACTAACACACATATTACATAATATATCCTTATAACTCAATGGTGGTAGTAAAAGATATTAAATTCCAATACATTAATTAAGATTTTAAATTTTATTTTGGATATTTAACTTTCAGAACCGACTGATCATTATATCAACATAAGAATTATAAATTAACTTAAATATAGAACAGACACATCACTAAGCACCCCGGCTGTTAATTTTCATCGTAAAAGAGGACATTACAATTTCACCAAATACATTTATTTTTAGCCCTATCGGGAATCGAACTCGGGATCCTTCGTCAGCTTAACAGGGAGACACGCAACTGACTAAACTAAGGTGTAGGACTAGAATGTGTGAGATTAGTGTTTTTTTTTCAAAGGTTACCATTAGTTAATAGAAGAAGCGAAAACTTTTAAAGAAATAACTATAAGAACATTTCGATAAAAATAATTCTTGGCAATACATTCATGACTTTGCATGAGCCCTTATTTTTAAAATGTTAAAACATACTATAGTTTTCTTGATTATTAGCTACGCTCTTCCCCCACTAACCATTATGGATATTCGCCTAATCACACTGAGAGTGGAAATTAGAAAGGTAAAATTGAGTGAAAATGCACTTAAATTTTTGGGTAAGAAGAGTGAAAAACCATTTATAAAACTACAGCCTCCGAACTCTCGGTTGGGAATTAAACTCCCCCATAAAACATACCATACGTAGTTGACGTCTTAGACTACTTGCCCACCTATGCGAGTGGTTATTCATATTAACCTAAAAGGGTTAAATAAATGTCAATTGTACCAACATTTGTCTTACATATTTTTCTTTATAATTAAGGCAGGCCCACTACACATTGTTCAATTTAATTTAATTCATTTTATAGATGACCTGGTGGTCAAGGGGTAAAAGTGTCAGACTTCTGAGTCGAGGGGTCCGGGATTCAATCCTTGCTCCCGGAACAGATATATCTGATTACCAAACCCTTTCTTCACCTCTGACAAGACTTGTATTAATCACAACTTGTGAATGTGTGGAATGCCAGGCCTCCACCGTGGTTAGGATTCCACGTTAAGCGGTAGGTTCTCCATTTCATCTTACAATCACCCTACCATTACACATTAGCGTAAGTGTGTACAATCCGAACGCGTAGTAAGACGTAATAATAATAATAATAATAATAACCTTGTTACCCCCCCTTTTATTTATATCCCAAATCAAAGTCAGGTTGGTAACAAGAGAGCTTATTTATTTATTAACAATAATAGCAACAAAACTCGATGAGTAGAGAGTGGGACAAGCCCAGCGTTAGGCGCACAAACAATAATAAACGATACACAATGAAATAATGGGGGATGACCCCAAGTAAAAGATGGCCGCCAAGAGGACCCACAAACAATTAAATCGACCTTCACAAAAACTCGTAATGTCTAATGATAATAAATTTAATGTAGCAACAATAACCCGCAAGCAAGCAATAAACACAATATACAGATTACTCGCCACCGGGGGCTCCCCAATAACTTACAAAAGGAGAAAATTCTCACAAGAGGTTATCATCACTGCCATTCTAAAGCACGAAAAATGGGACCAAGAGCCATTATTCATAAGCATCATAAAAACAGCATAACCTAGCAATTAACCCTATAAATACACTACAGCCCCGGGCTCGCGGCCCCAGGTTTGACCAACCAAGTCAGAACAAAGGATGACTATAACTTGACCTATCCATGACGGTACTGATGGTTCGAAACAATCCGTGAAGCGGATTGAGAAACGTTAGCCTAAACAAAATATTCTTATGTCCCCAAACTGTACTGCCATGACTTCTACGCAACGCAATCTCAAACTATACACTAAATAAAGTTAAATCATGAATTTATATGGTACCAAACGTAATTTTGAATACATCGTTGCCCCAAACGGAATTTTGATAAAAATAACTTAAATATAAAAATAGACAGAAAGTGTCCCACCTAGAGAGTGTGAAGAAATGTGTTTTTGTGTGCGGGGAGCCTTGTAGAACAGCCAAATGGAGACAGATTGTAAGTCCATGTAATTATACTCGTTCCATGTTGTGACTCTGTCACAACCATAATAATTTTATTTTGCTACTTTTAATTAAAACAAATGCGTATTCTAATTTGAACGCGTTTAAATGGTCATACAGAACTAATCATTATAAATACAGTTCTGCCACGCATCCGGAAAGTTGGGATAGCCGGGAAAATACAGGTAAGGGAATTTTTTTGTATCTGAAAAAAACTAAGGAAACACAAGGTATTTTGCAAAATCTAATAAAAATACTGGAATATTGTTAATTTGGGAAATTTAACTGAAGGCTTAAAATACCGTGAGTGGTCTTTGGATGGACACAAACGTGTTCTAAAGAATTAAGCATCCCGATTCAAACATATATTATTACCCCTTAAATAAGGGTTGGGAATTAACGGGAGATGTATTTTCCCATAATATTAAGTTATCATGTTTTAAACATAAGTTTTAATGACTTCACACTTAGTCAGTTTGATAAATAATTAAATTGTATTACTCTGTTATTTAATATAAGCAGCATGTAAAAATCAAAATTCCTTCTGATAAACCTGGAAAACACAAGAAATTTTGTAGTAATAAAATAGTGGAAACCCTGGAATAAAACTTTATTAACACCAATTCTTTAATTAAAAAAAAATAATTATACTATTATGCCACTGAAGCGGGTTTCACTTAAATGGATTTGATTCAGTTGTCATTAATGTTTCTGTGGACAGTAATCTCGTACCAGTTTGTGATTTATATTAATTAAAATACTATTTATTTTGAAAGTTATTATTGAAGTCTTAAATTTAGTAAAAACAGCATCAAATAGTAAGCCTAATTTGAAACCCCCACTATCCTTGTAAGTCCATTCCAAGTTCCCATGGACCGGACTGAACTAGAAAAAGAGAAATGGGCTACGCCATCTCATGTCACTGCCCCATAACATAGAACACGAGTTTGCACTGATTTACGACGTTTTCACACGAGAAACGGATATAAGGATTTCTTTCTCCACTCCTGCAAATAACATTTTGAGTTCTGTACGATCTGCGGGATAGTGGGAAAGTAATTGCTTGATGTTACGTTAGATTGTAAGACAATATTGCAATGTAAACATCTTATTACAATAGTTTCAGTTATAATAAAGATTAATATCTAAAAAGAGAGATTCAGGCCGTTAGCTTATGCCATATCTGAATTGTATCAAATTAGTTTATAAATATAAGTTAGTAAATACATTATTTTTAAACACATAATTTGGCTGTGCATGTACAGCACAGCATGTCCAAAAATTATCTGTACAACTTTGATACTAAATTAAATATCTTCTTCCTTTACTGACTGGCACACAAGGAGCTAATGATACAAAACACAAAATAGATTTTCTTTAACAAGGTAACGACGTTTAAAATATTCAATATGGTCCCCATTATTGTTTAAAAAATCATTCAGGGAATAGTCTAAGTACATATAATTTTTGTATACCTTATATATTAATTGACAAACTTTTCTCTTATGATTCGATACAATATAGGTAAAATTATTTTATTCTAATACGCCTACATTTTCTGCGATAATCCCCGCATCGGACTAAATGTCAAGGCCGTTTATTCTGGTTTGGCGGTGACGAGGAGGCTGGGGCTACAAAACCGGCTGGGGGTATATACAGGTGTTCGGTAACTCAACGCCCAAACTGCACATCAAGTTTGATTGATCCAAAATTAATACAAACTCTTTATACACTTTCATCTGGAAAACTACGCTAATACCATTAAAATACGTTCAAAGTCTCGGCGTACAGCGCCGGAAGAACAAAGCTGTTAGAGCAGGCGTGTAAAACAGGTTGAATAATAGCTAGGTGGACGGCACTGCACACCTTAAAATATTGGAGCACGCCTGTAGAGCATACCACAATTAATAGTAAACAACATACCAGTTAATTTAGAAATGGGAATACGTTCTAAGGGTCATAAATAACAAGTACTTGCCATTATTACATGTGAAGTGCCGTGCGCCTAACTCCTATGCAACTTGCTGTACACGCATGCTTGAACAGCCTTTCTCTCCCGGCGCATTACGCCGAGACTTTGAATGCAATTTAATGGTACTAGCATAGTTTGCCGGATGTAAGTGTATAAGGATTTTGTATTACTTTCTATTTAAACCAATTATATGTGCAATTTGGGCGTAGAGTTTCCAACATCCTGTATACAGGCTTTTACAAACATCCTCTTATATCATAGACTGAAAATAAGTATTGGAATTAGAAATATTATTTTTTTCTTCCGTGTAAGTTGTAAGACGTGAGAGGAAAAACACTTGGTAAAACATTTGTATTTTATCATCAATTTATGTGGATTCCTACATACTCTTTTGGTTTTATTTTGATAGTTTAGCAATTTTGCAGTATTTTTTTATAATATAATTTCAATATATTTACTGTAGATGTTTTTGAATGAATTTAATTGGCAGTGGTTTATAAAAAACCAACTTTTTTTTCTTGAAAATTTGTTTCTAAGTAATAATGTGATATGATCGCAGATAAGATGACTCATGATTTATGAATGACACTGTGCATCATAGTGTGGCACATTATTTCGGTGAGTGCCATGATCATCTTCTGAACTAAATGTCTCGGGTTTGACTTCTGGTATGGAAGAAAAATCGACTATTGAGGTAATGAATTAACAGTCGAACAACTTTGTGGAATTATGTTAGCTTATAGGTCGTGTGTTGCTATAGTAAAAAGTGTCATGTTAAATACCTCATAAAGCTGTACCAAATATTAATATTTCTTAACTGTTGTTGATGAGTTTTGTATGCACACACGTTTTGGAAAATAAGGTTCAAGTAATAATTTAATCAAAATGTATTCGTTATATTGTGCCAAATTTGGGCAGTCTGGAATAAAAGTATCTGGGCTGTCGTCTTCCTATTGAGTTAAGAGTCCTTGTTTAAATTCTCGGCCAGGCTGAAAAAGATCTCAATAATTAAACTGGGGCGTGTCCAACCACAGTGATGAATTGATGGCCAGGGGGACTGGATATTTGGTCTGTTCTAAAAATAATCTTATTTATAATTCTTAAGCTGATATAATGTCGGTTCAGAAAGGTCAGGTTAAATACTCCATATTAAATGGATAAACAGGAGATGTGCAGACACAATGGCAATTACATAAAGTTAAGCGCCTTTTAAAAGCACATTAACAATAATATTACAAAATTAATTGTTAGTACTATTAAATATCAATATCCTTTTCTAGAGCAATATTCTGAATAAGTGAGTATTAGTTAGTAGTAGTACGAGCTCATTTACCTGCCTCGGTGGCGTAGTTGGCTAACGCGCTAGTTTCGTGTAGAGCCAGACTGCCGAGGACGGGGAGGTAGAGGTTCGAATCTCGCTCGGGTGAATTGGGTTGGGTTTTTCCTAAATGGTTTTCCACTCTCCCTCCACGCAAATGTGAGTTCACTTCCTCTAAATTCAATCTTCCCAATCCCTAACCAATTAGCGTAATTAGTACTTGAGCGTATAACCCACACGGGTAGAAAGACGCGGTGTTAAATTAAATAAAGAGCTGAGTTTATCCGTCACATCACCATTTTGGTCGCACACAGTACCCATTTCTGAGCTTTCCGGACAAAGGGCTTAATTTATCAGCTTCTTTAAAATCCTGTTAACCTAATTTGGTGGCTTTATGGTCTAAGGAGTCACTCGTGTTAGAGTAGACTGTCAATGACAGGGAGATCGGAGTTTGAATTCCGGTCGGGTGCACTGAAGTTCCCCCCCCCCAATGATTTTCCACTCCCCTTCCACGCAAATTCTGGTATACTTCTTCTAAATTAAACCTTCCTCCATCCTACAATTGCGTAGAGCCTTAACAGGTAGTAGGACGCAGTGCTAAAAAAAATGATACTTTTAAAGAAACATAAAAAATAATCGTATCCAACAATAACATAAGCTCACTCTACTGACTATGCTCCACTTGCGTCAGTGCTCGATAATAAAACGAAAGCATTGCTTAATTTTTTTTCGCCCGAGAAATTGTTATCGTATATTTACAGATGAAACAGGTGCATGCATTAATAAGTTTATAACCAAAGTGTTTTACGAGCACTCTCCATATTTCAGGAAAGCTTTTGCTTTAAATTCCAACACAAGACCTCGAGTGAACCGAAAAAAATAGTGCTTTTATACGTCTGGTAACTATCACTCAGCTATAACAATCCGATAAACCTCTAGTATCTTTCTCCATTACGCTACACCAAAATACAGTAGCTCCATGGCTTCTTTGGTGCTGAGTGACAGCTGACGGCTTTGAAAAGTTACCAGATCAAATTATATATCCCTACGCCGAACCATATGATCTGCATAAACATGTGTTTAGCAGCTTTTACTTCCAACAGTCAAAATTTCGGTGTATATCTAAATGTTGACTGTTAGAAGTCAGCTGTGAGCTGTCAGTCAGCACCAAAGACGCCATGGGGCTACTGTACCTGAACATAGTCTTGCTACATAGAGTACATTAAGATTTCGGTTAGAATAAACTATCTTATAATACAAACATATAGTTTTGTGATCAATAATGATAACATCTCCCTATATTATTTGTTTTAACTTATAGGTATTGATAATATTAATTAATAATGACTTAACGTATGAATACTACAGTCTAATTTTCATACGAAACATTTATGAAAAAAAATGTGCTGCCAATATTTATGATATTTTAGTGTTATTTTACAGCTATTTATAATTTATATCAAGAGAGACAGCTGCAGATAATATGAACTGACGTATGAGTACGTGAAGTATACATATAAACTTTTCTTGCTGTCAAAAAGGTTATTCATATGGAAATTGAACTATTTTAGGTCTACTAAGCTTATTACTCTACAATTGAATTCAGCCCCTTATATTAAGATAAAATTGAACTGTCTCGGTGGCGTAGTTGGCTAACGTGCTAGTTTTGTGCTTAGCTAGACTGCCGAGGACTGGAAGATCGAGGTTCGAATCTCGGTCGGGTTAACTGGGGGTGGTATTTCCTAAATGGTTTTACATTCTCCCTCCACGTAAATGCGGGTTCACTTCCTCTAAACTCAATCTTTCAAATTCCTAATCCATTAGCGTAATCAGTGCTTAAGCGTATAACCCGGACGGGTAGTAAGACACAGTACTAAATAAATAAATATTAAAATGTATCACTTAGAATTCTGTTTTTTTTACGTATGAATCTTATTTTATAAAATACTTAAGGCTATGTTAAACATAGGCTGGATCTTAAGTAACATATCATTTGCTTATTATATAAATGTATATTCCTAATATTCACAAATTATTTGAATACAAAAATAGAAACATGAAAGTGTTACTAAGAATACAAAAAAAAAATTGGGCTACTAAAATCTTATTTTATTGCATTTAAATCAAATCATATTGCATACAGTAGCCCCATGGCTTCTTTGGTGCTGACTGACAGCTCACAGCTAACTTCTGACAACTAACATTTAAGTATATACCTAAATTTTGACCGTCAGAAGTGACAGCTGCTAAACACGTGTTTTTGCAGATCATATGGTTCGGCGTAGGGATAACATAATTTGGTCTGGTAACTTTTCAAAGCCATCAGCTGTTAGTCAGCACCAAATAAGCCATGAGGCTACTGTAAGTACAAACACCCACATCGGTTGATGAGCTTGTCTAATGAATCAGACTGGCCTTGCACTTGGTGATTGTTAGCTAGGAGATCCAGGTTCTAGTCCCGGCTAAGCGTATTGGGGATGGTTTTTCCAAGGGAGTCTCGCTATGGTTTCTTTTTTCGTGTTATCTTCTTCATCCTTGTCACGTAAATCAAGACAATAATATCCTGTTTATTGAGAGTATTAACAAAAACACTTTATATTTAAAAACATAGAACCAAATTTATAAATTGAAATAAACTGTGTTACACTTTTGGCTATGAGAATTTTTGAGAAATTTGTTTTATAAACATTATATTTTCAACTACTTCCCTTTGCTGTCAGATGGTCAAGTAATTTAATAAACCTTTACACGATATTATTGTATTTACCCCCTCCCCCACCGCTCCCTTAAAAAAAACACAAAGTAAAGCCTAAACCTTCTATCACATTTTTTGTGTTATTTGGTCCGGTAGGTTCGCACAGTTAGAGGGATGGAAGAAAGGGGGGTAAGAGGGGTAGGCTAGTCGGTCCTGGGAGGAAGCTGTGAAACTAGCAGCCGGGGTTTTCGGCTAGTCAGTGTGCTATCGCGTGGCGGTTCGGCAGGTCGTATCTCAGTCGGACGGATTTTTAGATCTCGTGTCTGTTTTTTTTCTTTCTTTCTAAGAGCTCGCGTATCGCCCGCAGTGTGCCGGTTACCGTTTTATTCTCATACAACCTCAAACCCATAAGTGTGGGGCCCCTTTAATGTGTCACACACCAATGCTAAAAGGGAAACTCCCATGTGCTCAAATTACAGACCCTCTTCGTGATCTTTAAAAAAAAAGATGAAAATTTGAAAATTCGCAATGCAAAATTATATTTAAAAAATGGTTCGATAAACTGTTTGGTTTATGTACTTTTTACAAAAGATTTATATCATCTTTAATCTTCATGAATGAAAATAAAAATCTTCCTTATATCTTTCTTTTCCGGTGAGTAGGAATAAGTGTTTATCGTTGTACAAAATTGTTTTCTTGCAGCATGCGATACAGTGTTTATTATGTGCCGTGTCCGATGTGTTTGTGTTTCGTCCTAGTAATTAATGTTACTTCTCCTAACGTGCGTGGAATGAACTAAAACATCGTTTAAAATATACACGAGTATACAAAATAATTTAAATTTAAATATGTTTTTAAAGTTACGTGAACGCAAATTGATATATAGTCACTAATTTTTTTAACTTTTTATTTATTCCAGTTGTACAATGGCGTATATTTTTTTAGACAAAATAACATATAGTACATACCTGAAAAAAATAGCTCTATTTAGTAATGGAGATAATGGTAGTAGTATAAAAACGCTCATCTATGGCTCACTGTTGAACATTTGACTCAAGCAGTTATTTTAATAAGAGTTTTTACTTAAATGATTGTTGATTAAGTTTAAAGTAAATTGTTATTAATTTGTTTCTTCTCACGTTTGTTTATATATAGTTTTTTAAATTTTCGTGTTAATTTTAAATTGATATAAAGATAACACCATAAACCTTTCCTATGGTTAAAGTTTTACCAAATATTAAATGTTGTTCCGTCATAATATTATAAATGCCAGTTTATCTGAATCAAGGAATTTTTTTTATGCTAAGAAAGTTTACATTTAATTGATTTTAACACAGAGTACAAGATTTCTTAAAGCTAAACTGTTTGAATTAAAGATTACTTGAGAGACACTACTAGATCCTTGTCGGGCAGTTTTAATAGTTTTTGCACCTTTATTGACAGCAAATTGAACATAATTCATTGTTACTGAGAAATATGCCTACTCATTTATGATTCTATTTAAATTCGTATTTGATTAAAACGTCCCACCTTTGTTAGAGATACCGTGATAGCTATTAAAAAGCGTGCTTTGATATCTTTCATATAGCCAATAACTCGTTTAGTATGAGATATTTACTTAGTTCTCACAATATTGTGATAAATATATAGTGGGTGTCCCAAAATTTATTCTTGTTTATGTTAATAATAATAAATGATAACATTAACACGTCTTTCTGAATGGACATTATCAATCTATTATGGGTTACATTATAAGTTTAATTAAAATATCGACATAAAACAAACCTCTAATCGTCAGATACATCAATACATATTCTTGTTGCTTTGTTTAAAATTAATTAAACCATTTAAAGTTGGCCCCCTACTTTAAAGAAAATCGAAACATCAGGTTAATTTAATATAAATAAAGCCTTATCTGTTGATTTATAGACTTTAATTTTGGTTCTACTAACTAACCCAATGACGTAGATATACTCACTAAATTAAGTTAAAGTGAATTCAATTTATCTTTCACTTAGACTTGAGCTTTTATTTTATATTGAATATTTAATCAATAGTTCCTAAATATACATATTTTTTATCACATGACTTACAAACCAATACATCTCAAACTAGACCATTCCACACATATCCTCCCACACCCCGCCTCGTCCACAATGTGAATATGTGAGAATTAGTAGGGATCCATTAATATGTTTAGGTGAAGTTTTGGAGGTCTCTTTTAAGATCACTAGTCTGCTTTTTTTTTAACCACTTAGCCATGTGGATGAATAGCTTTATAAAACACTTAAATATTATAAGATTGGGATGAATGTTACAATATCTCAATAAATTTTTAAAAATAGAGCATATTATATTAATATTATAACAACATACTATCTTTTAAATCATACTTTTTTTGTGTGTATTGAGAACATATTTTTCGGCCAAAAATTGTTAATGTACTTTAGATATGTACAATATTGTTTAATCTGTGAAATTTAATTTATTGAAAGCCTAATTTTTTAAAATAATATTAAAGAACTATTTTTCTTTATTACTTCCTTTGGTACCAGAGCTAGTTGAAGGCTCTTTATGCTATTTATGTGAAGTTACAGTAGCCCCATGGCTTCTTTGGTGCTGACTGACAGCTTTGAAACGTTACCAGACCAAATTATGTATACCTACGCCGGACCAAATGATCTGTAAAAACATGTGTTTATCAGCTGTCACTTCTGACGGTCAAAATTTAGGTATAAGCCTAAATGTCGACTGTCAGAAGTCAGCTGTGAGCTGTCAGTCAGCACCAAAGAAGTCATGGGGCTACTGTAACTAAAATTAATCACAATTTAATTCAATCTTAGCCAAGTTAACACAATCTAAAGTCCATCTAGGATGTCAGCTATAAAAGAACTGATAATGAAATTTAATGAGAGTAGATATTTTTTTAAATTATGACACTCCTGTTTGGAATATTAATTAACAAATAAGCGGATAAAATATATTTGAAACATTAAATACTGATGTATACATTAAAAAAATTATAGATATTTTGGTATAATGCTACCTCATGCCAATCCATATGTCCCTAGATGATTAAAAATAATTAATATAAAGTCAGAAATAGGCAAAATGTTTTAAAATTTTCAATTTGGATAACATAATTTTACGCCTTTTAAAGCAATATTAATTTTAAGAATCATACAAACGAATTTACGCCGTATTATTATTTTTGGTGTCATAACCTCTCATTACTTTATTCCTCTTTACATAACAGTAATTTAACAAAAATGTTAAAAGAATTTTTTTTGATTCACTATTTTTATGTTAGTTTCCGTAGTTCGTTTATTAATACCCATCCGAGATTTATTCATATCTACACAAATGTAATGCAGATAAATAAGGTTGATGTCTTAGGAAATGTGATCCTATTTTCTTATAATGAGTGACAAGCCATATAGGAAAATATATCCTCGGTATAGTCGGATACAATAACAACCTGAATCTCTCCGTCACTGGAAAATTAAACTATATGATATTGGCATCAAGTCCGCATGCCCACCGATATAATACAATACAATAAAAATAATTTAAACCCAAACTAACCTTTATAAGAATACCAGTATTGTTTCGCAACACTTAGAATAAATATGAGAATTTATACCAGGAGACTACTGAACATAATAAACCGTTAAATTACCTTGAATCGTAAAGATTATTTTTTTTAGCACCATGTCTTACTAACCGTTCGGGCTATACGCTTATATATAATAATAACGCTAATGGTTTTATTGATTAGGATGGTTATATTTACAGAAAGTGTAACCACATTTGCGTGGAGGGGGAGTGTAAAACCATTTTGGAAACAAACACGCTCATTACACCTGACTGAGATTCGAACCTCAATATCTCTGTCATCGACAGTATAGTCTACTGTGAGAGTAGCGCGTTAGACCTTGCGGGCATCGAAGTGGTTAAATATAAATTAACAGCGTGAAAACACCGAACGGAAAATAATAATACAAAACATTATAAGCTTTCAAATGAGAATGTGTTTTAACATACGTTTGGAAATGATTTCATTGATTACATTCAAAATTGTGTTCAACCAAAGAGGGGAGGGAAAAAGCGATGTGGGGGGTAAGGGGGGAGGTAACGCACGCTATGTTTCAACTGAATACCAACCGAT
>CABFOW010002907.1:75143-87940 GCA_902141385.1 Timema californicum
CATTCCCCACATTCACAAGATGTCTTGTCAGAGGTGAAGGAAGGGTTTGGAAATCAGATAAATCTGTGCCAGGACCGAGGATTGAACCCCGGCCGCCAGCATAGAAGTCTGACACCTTACCCCTAGGCCACCAGGTTACCTATAAGCGTAATTAATGAATACGTGTAACCCGAATGATGAAAAAACAAAACAAAAAAAACTTATTCTAATTTGTAGATGAAGATCAACCGTAACAACTAGGAGAGATAATATGAAAATCATTTATGGGAAACCACCAAAAGGCCATCTGACTAAGATTTGAATTCTGGCCTCTCTATCAACAATGACAAAATGCAAATATACTCTAACGCATACCTCTGCAGATCCAACATGAAATCGCCAGACTACTGATTTATACGTCAAGGGTTAAATTCTATGTGAGATTTTGAAATTTAACATTTTGGAAATAGTATTTTACTAACTTTAATTAGTTCGTAAGTTGGAGTGCTACCTGCACTAATAGTCATGTAATGTAAGGCTGTCAATAGACTGGTTTGTCGGCAATTAAGAGGTTTGGGTTCAGATCTTGTTCGGGTACACTTAACATAGTTTTCTCTATGTGACTTAATACCACAGCTACCCTAGCAGTTCGGTATTTGTTCTAAAGGTCACGTTCATCTAGTCTGGTTTTCATATAATGAGCTTGTGGTTCGAAAACCCGGGCTGGGTGATTTGTGGTTGGTTGTTCATAAAGTGTTTCTCACTCTTCTATTCACGCAAATGTGGGTATGTTTTCTTTAAATTTGACCTTAATAATCTCTGCTATTAAGTACAACCTAAATGTGGTGGGGAAAAAAAAATACAAGCCGATATATATTTTTCATTCCATCTTCACGTTCATGCGGGTACACGTTACTAAACTGTTTTCCCAATCCTTGAGAAAAATCACCAGGAAACTATAATCATTTTTAAAATGCATAAAAAAATCCCTAACCGATATTATTAAAGTAATACAATTAATATTTTCTTTTTAAGATAGGGTGGAAGGTAACATTAAGAGTGGTATTTTGGAATTTTTTATAAAGAATTTTTTTTACAAAATATAATATTTAAAATGACTTCAATAAATACGTTTAATTTAATTTTTTATATATGTTAGGGCCTATCTCAACATAATTATCCTATTGACATTTCAAGACATACTATTTAAACAAAGAGAAAAATAATGATCTAATCCTGTAGTGCACATAGAACACATTAAAAAACAATGTGTAGAAAATTAGACTAAACTTATATAATGAAACAGTATTTTATTTATTTTTGCCAAAATTGTTATTTTGCTATAAAAGTATAAGTGGTACTTAACCTGCCTTTCTTTTTATTTCGATTTGAATGGACACCAAAAAGAAATCTTATCAATATTATTACAATGAGTATAACATGAACAGGCAATAAGATGCAGTACTAAAAAAAAATCACAAATAATATTATCGTTATTTTATTTTTAAAATAAGTGTCAATAACAGGTAGTAAGTAATCTTTCAAGCTACCCTCACTGAAGAAAAAAAGGTTTGAACGGATGATTTTAAAACTTCATCAGCATTAGCCTAAAGAGAAGATGAAAAAACACATCCTGGGAAAATCTTTCCACTTGTTGTCAAACTTCAAATGCACTGTCCATACACAGCAAACACTATTGGCTTTGATCAGTTTCGAACAGCTACCAAGTAAGGCGAACTCTTAAATTTATGTTTAACGTTTTTGTATAATTTTTGAACAAATTAATTCTTTTTCAAGACTACTGGGCTATATAGTTAAAGAATTAATTTTTTTAAGTGAAAAAAACCCAACATTGTTGGTGATATTTTCATTATAATTTAAATAACTTCAACATTTGTATTGAGGATATGTTAGTAAAAATTAAATGGACACATTAAAATTGTTTGTACATCAATGGGAACATTGTTAAAGTCACCAAAAATATTCACCTTGTGACTATAAAATTTTATTCAAGAAACTATGCTGTCTTTACAATAATGTATAATTTATTTATAATCATATATCTAAATACAAATTTATGCTATGAGCATTTGTACACATGTAATTGTACATTTGGCAGCATACAACCAACTACCTAGTCTAAAGGGGCTGCGTTATCTGATAGCATGTGATCTTAATTGATGACACATATGCTACCGATGATTTCCCCACGTCCATCACAGAATCTGCCTTAAAATATGAGTAGATAATGACCCAGGGAACTAGATGATTCCTGACTATTTCAGTGTTAAGAGGATTGTCGTACTAAGCCAAAGTTTCTAGGTTCGGTTCCCGTGTTCAGGTGTCTTTTTTAAATTTAAAGAATACAAATTTATATTAATATAAATAACATTGGTAAAAGGTAATAATAATAAAATATACTAATTCTAAATGAAAATATTACTATGAATCGAATCATGGAATTGCAGATAACAATTTTTTTACATAACTATTATTTTAATGTTCTCTTGGAAATAAAAAGTTAAGCCTTACAATTATTTAGAGAACTTAATTAGATAACACAATCTCAAATATTAAAAACAAACTCCTTCGCATTCTATCATTAAAAACGCCTCTAACCTAATTTGGTGATTAAATGGACTGCCTGGTCCCCCTTTTCTCAAGATTTGTCCTGTTGTTAAATTCTACCCCTTCTCTTCAAATTTTCTACCCCCAATTGCACATAATAACCTTTAATAGATTGTTTTCCTTGTTCAGTCTGAATAATCTTAGAACAAAAAAAGGGTCATAGATTTTTTAAAAGAAATTATGCTCCCCCATTGTTGTTTAGTAGTAAAGATAAATGATGCCAATTTCACGACCTTCCCACACTTAAATAGAATGACCCAATTTATTTTTGATGTATAGGGATAATAAGTGTATGTTTATTAAACTGAGAAAAGTAACAAGATAATTTTAAGGGTGGGGTGAACCTCAATTTGAACTCTGATGATTAGCTTTCTGATATACATAACGGTATATTAAGACTACCATAAATTTGTTGATTCACTAAAGAAAATATTGTATTTTAGTTTAATTTTTATAGAAAAATAATCGTAGAAGACATATAAGTAGAAATAATATAGGAACAAATATAAGTAATAATTTCTCAATGTTTGCAACACATCTTAGAACCCGTCCGGGATAGGCAAATTTAATTAAACTACCATGATAGTAACTAGGAGGATATAATTTAAATATATAATACCTACATTTGCGTGGAATGAGAGTGGGAAACCATTTAGGAAAAAACACTATGAGTACACCCAGAAATAATTTTAGCCCCAACCTCCTCATCTCCAAAGACCAGACTAAATTAACTTGACGTTTAATCCGCGTGTCCAGCGATATGGGCTATTTCTTATTGGTTTGGTTGGAAATTACATAAACTGTGAAGATTTCCGTAATGAGGTATTATTTATTAACTACATATTAATTAAGTGACTAATAATATTAGATTATTTTAATATGATCATGCTTTATTTAGTTTGTGAACAGATCACTATTACATTATGAAATTTATTTGGCGTATTTTTCAATTTAAAATTGTTTCCTACATTATGGTAATTTATAACTATACATATTTTATCTCATTAAATTATGTTGCTTTAATGTCATATTTGTGAAGCTTAATAGTTTGTGTTTCTTGTATGCACAGAAAAAAAAGAAATTAATATTTAACTTTAAGAACTTTGAACCCGTAAGGAACATATATAAACCCTACACAATTAAAATAAAAACACATTTGAAAAAGGAAAGACGACTAATGTAAACCAATAGTTTTTCTAATTACCAAATCTGTAAAATTATACTAGTTTTCGAATATTATTTTCACGTTATATTATTATTATTATTATTAGCACCGCGTCTTACTACCCGTTCGGGTTATACGCACTTACGCTAATGTGTAATGGTAGGGTGATTGTGAGATGAAATGGAGGACCTACAGTTTAACGTGGAATCCGAACCACGGTGGAGGCCTGGCATTCCCCACATTCATAAGATGTCTTGTCAGAGGTGAAGGAAGGGTTTGGTAATCAGATAAATCTGTGCCGGGACCGAGGATTGAACCCAGGCCGCTTCACGTTATAACTTATGTATAAACCTCAGGAGTAAAATAAGTATAAAACACTTCTTGAAGGAAAAACAAGATGTACAAAGTTTGATCTAAATCAGTTTAAATCGAAATAAAAAAACAACAAAGATTACATATAAATATTTCTCATGCTTGAAATATTTGAAACATGCACACAATGATGAGGCGTTTTCAATATTAAAATAACCTTTTGATCACCAAGCATGCCTAAAATCCTAACTAAACCTGGGACTCACTGTTGACAGAATTATTGTTCAATGGAATAAACAAATTTACAAATGTAGTTCGGGTAATTGCACATTTTAACGATTTTGTTTAATATGGATATTCAGGGAGGGTTTGGATTCCCAAATAACAATGTAGCTATTCTTGATTTTTGGGTAAATATTCTTTCAAGGGTGGTTTATTGATGAGTCATTTTCGAAAATTCAAAATATTTTGAACATGGTTCTTGAAATTTTGTTTAAAATGTATATCTTTAGGATGTTTGGCTTGACAAATAGATCTGTACCCCTGATTTTTGGGGAAAACTCGTTTAGTGGTATGGGCCTGTATTATTTAACTTTAATATTTAAAAAAATAGTTCTAACGATTTAGTACAACATTAATATTTAAAAAGAATTCACATTAAAATAATTACATATATTGGTTTTTCTAAATAGATATTTTAGACTAGTTCAATGATGGCTAATTTTTTTAAATTATATTTTTTTAAATAATAGTTTTAAAGATTTTCTTAAATCAGTTTCGGGGTACTATTTTATATGTTAAATAATAACATGTTTTTTTTCCAAAATATAAAAATTTAAGCATAATTAATTATACACTATTATATATTATTTGAAACTAACCTTAAAGAATGATTTCCAACTGGGTAGCTAGTAATATTTTTTCATGATGATTAAGAGTAAATTTTTATTTTCACAAATTAAAAATAGTTTTAAGATTAGTTTACATATACCTTATTTTTGAAAATTCAAAAATTTAAAAAATATATTTGAAAATTCTTGTGTATAATTTATTTATTAAGAGCGTCAATTGTGGTAAACCAGGCGATAAATGATTTTATGAGGAAAACTTACTTAAGGGTAACTAACTGAAAACATATTTCTGAAAAAAAAATTTAAAAAATTCCAAGCTAAAAATTTGTGAGATTGTGTCATATTCTTTTTTTTTTAAGTGTATATTTTAACAGCAAGGCTACCAATGGATTAATTTAATAGTAGAATGATCTAAAATATAATCATGTGATTTATCGAGGAGAATGATGGCGGAAATACAGATTGTGGAGCCAGGCAGGATTCGGGCTCTACCAATGTCAACAGATGAAGTTTAATGCTGCTAACACTTTATACTTCGTTATCGACTCTGCTAAAAGCATCTGTAGGATTAAAATTAAGAATTTTTTGAATGCCAAACAACCAAAATCTCTTTAAAAAAATAAGTTTCTAACATCCTTAGCGTCAGTCAGAAAAAAACTATACGGGCATACACAAACGGATAAAATAACCAATTTGATCAAAAATTAATAATTTTAAAGTAACGACTACTTATATTTTATTTTCATGGCGAAATATCGAAAATTCATATCTAGAATTACTAGACGATCTGCTTTTGTTATCCAACCTGCTACTGCTTTAAAACTACCCCCATGCTCTTATGGATAGACCCTTAAATCGGAAACACACACATGAACGACGCTCAAAAGAAGTGTGAGAAGAAAATGGAAGTGAAAGACGGAAGAAAGGAAATAAAATGGGATAAGTTTACAGTATCGAAAGTTTTCGTCGTCCATTCTTGTCAGTAATTGGGTGGCACTTTCTCCGGGCTCGCGAACTGAACTAAACTGAAGTTGAAGTAAACGGAACAGTTAGGAAGAATAGTGTTGCCACGTCACAAATAAATTCTACCAGATAGGAAATTATGTTTTTTGCCAACTTAATTAACTCTCTCGTTTTCATATTTTTTTAAATATATATTTTTTAAAGTAATTGTTAAAAATAATTATTTCCCTATATTGAAATTGTGGTAGTAATGAAAATGACCTCATTTTAAACCTTTTGAACTAAAGTTAAATAAAATGAATGAGTTGTAAATTTTAAACTCATTGACTTAAAGCTATTGACTTTAAACTGTAAATTCATAAATTAAGCTATGTGTTAAATTGGGTATAATTAAATTTTATTATTAATGGAGTTTGTGTCGTTGGGAACGTGGTCAGAAAGTCAATATCATTTAGTATTATTTACCGGTAAGGCGATGGCTGAGATTTATACATGTCCATATATATACATGCTACAAGGGTAGTGCTGCTGGTGGTCTATAGGTAAGGTGTCAGACTTCTATGCTAGCGGCTGGGGTTCAATCCTTGGTCCCGGCAAAGATTTATCCGATTACCAATCCCTTCCTTCACCTCTGACAAGACATCTTGTGAATGTGAGGAATGCCAGGCCTCCACCGTGGTTCGGATTCCACGTTAAACTGTAGGTCCTCCATTTCATCTCACAATCACCCTGCCATTACACATTAGCGTAAGTGCGTACAACCCGAACGGGTAGTAAGACGCGGTGCTAATAATAATAATAATACAAGGGTAGTGAGATGCAGTGAAAATAAACGTTAACTCTAACATGTGCAAACGTATCTATATTTATTTATGAATTTAAATTAATTTAGTAAAATGTTGCATTAAGAACATACATTATAATATATTGCTGTGGATTAATTTATGTCCAATCTTTGCTTCATCTCAACAATCAATATAATATAATTGCTAAGGAACTGGACCTAATTTGACCTAAACAAGTTAGTGATCAAGGATCAGGACGGATCCATACTGTCTTAAACTCTACACTAGACATTTTTGTTTGTAGTTATTCTTAACAGCAAGACTATTATCAATTTAATCCTAAGAGTGGGGATAAAATTAAGAGTAAATGCATACGCATTAACATGGAGGGAGAATGTTAAAACTAACGTGTAAAAGCCACCCCGAGTGCATCTGACCAAGATTAGAACCCTTACCTCGCAGTCACCGTTAATCGAGTCTATTTCGAGTCTGATGTCTTAGACCGCTGACCCATGTATGTGGGTGTATCAAAAGATAAATATGTTATTGCCTTATTTGATAGTAGGGCAGGATTTTAGTGTAAATGTTGAGTATTATTATTTGGTTCTCTCGTCAGAACGCATGGGCATACCATTTATAATTTTCAAAAACTAATAATATAATGGCGCCATAGGAAAAATAAAGTTCCTATTAATTTGTTGGATTTTAAATAGTCATATGTATTATTTTATCAACTCTCATAATATACAGCTAAGGATTAATTATTTAATAATTTGGGCTTGATAAGTAAATTAGTCGGTCAGTCAGTCCACATTAATTTTGATCTTTTCAGACAGTTGAAAATTAAATTTAAAAAAAGGTTCATATCCATCCATTGCTAAAATATATTTTGTTACTTTGATAAGTGATGTAATTTTTTCTAAAGTTTTGGTTTTAACGCTTGTCTTACTACCTGTTCAGGTTGATGCGTATGTATTAATTACACAATGAGCTAAGGGTGTGTGTGTTGACCTTTTGAATAATTCAATACGACCTTCTTAGAAAAAAAAAGTTACTTTTTCCTTATTTATATTTTTAATTCTAGGAAGCATGGTAAGGGTCCTTAAGAGGATTCGAATACCGCTTAACCACTAACATTTTACCGTGGTCCCGTGTTAGACTCTTAACTGGGAGTCAAGGGCTCAATTCTCGGCTTGTTAAACTAACCTGATATATTCCACAGGTTTTTACATTCTTTCTACAATTAGATACTGAGTTATTACCTTAAAATTAATCTTTCTCGTCGAGTGTTTTAAAACTAATTATCCTAGGTCTTGGTCAACACAGGCAGTAAGAGACGTGACATATTAAAAAGACTGAACTGAATCTGAATTATATTTTGGCAAGATAATCATAACTAGGGCTAAATAGTGGGCATTTAATTAATATATCTTGAAAGTCATCTTAACATTAAAGTATGTAGAATGATAAATCTGGTGTACTAATTCAAATATTATGGGTTTGATTCCCGTGTTCAGGTATCGTCTATCAACCATATTCAAATAAATACTCTGTAAATGATATAAAGTTCGTTATAAATTTTAGTTTAAATGTATTGATGGTTCAGTTAAAATAGCAATGGGTGTGAAATTTTCCAAACTATTTAAAATACAGAAGGATTTGGCCAATTCGACATTAATTTGTTAACTTTAAAAATTGAGCAGTTCGTACCCACCGTGATTCACCATGAAATTCCTATTCAAATAAAAAAAAAATAACATTTAATTCGAATTTTAGATGGAGAAATTTGGATAATTCGAAGCCTATCCATTTTTAATTTGGACTTATTTCAAACCTAACCAACGATATTTATTAAACCCCCCCCCGCCATATTCCAAGAATGTCAAATAAAGTTCGAGCTATTGACGCAAAGTAAAAGAGAAAGCGGGTAATTTTGAACCGGTGTCAAGCGGGTTGCATAGAATAGGGGATGCGTTGGATCGGCTTTCATCCCTTTTGTGTGGCAATTTAATCACGTGTGACCCAGCATGGAAGGGGTAAACTTTCTTATTACGCGTCCTCAATTATTTAATTCTGCAATTTTCTTATCTTAATTTTTCCAAGTTTTTATATTTTGTGTTTACATATTTCTTGTTTTTTTTATGTGTGGGTGAACTATATATTGTGTATGTGTGTATTACATTACATGTGTATGCTTATATTTATTATATTATTTGAGGTTATTGATTTATTTATACCAGTTGCGTAGATATTCGCCCGAAATTCTAGATAACCATGTTTGTATTTCGGATGTTTCTAGATATTCCTTGGACTTAGAATTTAAAATGTTCTACTGTACGTGGTATTTAAAAATAAAATACATATTACGTATACTTCTCTTTTTATGGGTAAGAATTTATATAGATTAAAAGTAATGCAGTTTTAAAATTTTGGGTACACTTGGCTTACCAAAGTAATTTAAAGGGGCTTTAAAAAACTAAGAGATTTTATGTTGGGGGCATGCTCGTGTTTTGTGTTTGTTCAAAATCCATAAATTATTTTACATTTTTGAGAGGGAAATACTACCACATACATAAATATACGGTCCACCCATTCGTCTTATTACATTGGTAAAAAAGAAAGAAAAGAAGGTTAAACTCTGGTTACTAAGTGTATCAAGCCCATCGTATTTTTGACGGTGTTAAACCCTGGAACAATATACTCTTATGGCTTGTGCCCATATACTTGAAGGCAGCAGAATGTAACATGTGTGGCCTTGCAACCAGGCTGTCCTATGCGGTCTTTCTCCTACATAAAGTACACGACTTTAGGGGAGGCAGAGACGTAAAGGGTTGGGAAAAGGCCAGAAGGGGAGAAGAAAAAGGGGTTTTTGGAAAGAGCCCATCATATGAAGCTACCAACACACTTTATACTCACCTCAACTTGGAGAGTGTATTATTAATTCATTACAGAACAAGCAAGACCTTTTTAACGTCACGTGTGTGTGTATGTGTGTGTGTGTGTGTGTGTGTGTGTGAGCACTTGCATGGTGATAGAAAATGAACCCTAGTGTTGGTAGGGTTGCAGATTGNTGTGTGTGTGTGTGTGAGCACTTGCATGGTGATAGAAAATGAACCCTAGTGTTGGTAGGGTTGCAGATTGCTTTGTGTGCAGGGGTTGACCACAGAAAACGACAGAGCCAGCAGACCTTAACATGTCAAGTCCGGGTTGAAAGTTTGTCCTGGTTATATGGTGAGAGAGGCTCACTACGAAACAGAAAGAGCCCGGATCAACTCTTAAGGCTATCTAAAAAGAAACTGTTCGAGAATGTGCCTGCGCTGTTACTTAGACAGCAATATTCTTGACCCAGAGTTTGACGATTCAATGCTAACACACACACAAAAAAAAGCTTGAACTTTCTGAACCATTATGTTGTCAAAGTGCACGAATTACAAACTATCTTATTTATAACACAACATATAGTCTCCCTTCCTTTAGATAATTACTGTGAAAACGGAAGCAACAATTTTACAACAATAAATTTTTTTGATCATATCGAGAATAGAATTTCCGGAACTATCGAACCTGAAACAGTAAGAGAATTTCAAAACAAAAAAAAATGTTATCCATACTATTAATTCTCTGACCAAAATAACATAATTAGTTTGTAGCTCTGTTATAACAACGCTATGGAAGCATTTTTCCGCCTCGCATTGTGATGACCGCTGAAGGCATCTAATTTTCCGTATACACGCGTGATGTTTTCGGACATATTTCAGTACCGAGTTAAGTACAAGCCAACTATTACCGTGTAAACAACCGACTGACATGATGTCTATTGGAACAGAACAAACAATTAACTATAGGTGGAAAACTGTAAATATTTTTTTCAGTTGCGCGTGTTCTAGTTCTCAGCTACGTTTGATTACAAACGTATACGCATAATAGACACAAGTTGGCTTACATAAGCAAATTGAACAGCTATTTAGTTCGTATAACCCGAACGCGGTACTACTACTACTACTACTACTAATTATAATAATAATAAAACAGTTATTTATTTGTCTTGGAAATAATATGTTATACGAAATGTCTTTGTTTGGAAAGGAAAAAGTTTGATGGAGGTGGCTTTATTGAAGTGTAGTCCACTTCAATGGATGGATAGACCTAAAGCGTCATTCTCGTGTTAGTCTGGCCTGATAAAGATGGGGAGACTGGTGTCTGAATTCTGGTTTGGTCTGCTTAGGGTAGTTTTTACTAAATGATTTTCCACTCTCCTTCCACGTAAATGCGGATAGTTAATCTTTAAAATACTTCCTTTCTCGTCCCTACTCGATGACCCGAACAGGCTGTAAGACGCGGCTATAGAAAAATAAATAAATGTGGCCTGAACAGGCTGTAAGACGCGGCTATAGAAAAATAAATAAATATGATTTAAAAATGTGTTTATTATTTAAAAAAAATATACTGGTAAGTTTAAAAATATTAACTAAACTTATGGACATAAATTATTTTCTGAAAACAATGGTTAATAACATGAATTATTCACAAAAGAAGGATGGGAACAAATTAACCGCTTGATTGTATTTAATATCCAATCCTAAAATTAAAGGCTGTTTACTAAATAAAAAAAATAGAAAAATCGATTTTATTGAAATCCGGCCCTATTTTGATTAAATTTTGTATTTAGGCAAAAAAAGAAGTTGGGTACCCTCAAATGACTTTGACGATACTTAACATTTGCAGAAATTTCCAAATTTGATTATCTCTCCGCAACTATTTGAAATACGAAATAACCTATAATTGTAAATTTATACTATTAAGAAAACTTTTATTTGAAGTATATATGAAAAAACCCAATGGTTTCCGAGTTATTGGCAAATCTATATTTTATATAATAACGAAAGACCTGGATCACCGACAATCACCGTATCTTCCGAACTCCTAGTACAAGAATCTTGAAATTCGGCAGAATGGTTACTTTCAGGTCGTAGGCATACAATAATAAGGAGTTTCACGAAATTAAACCTTCAAAGGGCTGAAACGGGTTAGAAAATTGTGATTGTCAAATAAAAAATGGAATAAATGAACTGGAAAGCTTAAATTTCGCATAAAGGTAGAGGGATTGCCCTTTATAAACAGAAAAATCTAAATAGGAATTTTCAAAATGGAGCTATAAGAAATGGGGTAATGACGAGTAAAATTATAAAAAAATTCGTTATATAAAGTAGAAAATTAAAATTTTGCAGGCAGGTAGAAAGATAACTCCAGATAACCATATAAATATTGAAATAATACATTTATAAGAGAAATTTAGAGAAAAGGGGTGTTCAAAATTTCCAAAATTTGACATAAATAACAATATCTGTGTTCTCTTAACAAAAATTTGCCAAGCAGGTATGGCACTTACAATTCTGAACATTTTAATTTTAAAATGGAGTATTGAAATATATTTTATGTATGCAGGGGTTGGGTGGAGGTAGGGATAAGGTGATTAAAGTAGAAAAAAAACCTTTTAAGGAAGGTTTACTATAACCATTATCTATGAATGTAGAGGTATCACCACAAATAATAAAGTGTGGCACATCTCATTTTTCAGGAAAATTTACTTAGAAGGTAATTTACATAACTGGATGTATCAAATTTTGACAATATATCCACAACTCTTCGAGATACGAATTAGCTTACCTTAGCAAAGCTGTAAGACTATTAAAAATAACATAAATTTGAAATACATTTAAAAAAATGGAGTTGATTGCTTTGGCTCTTTGGTGAGCAATGATATTCCTTTTATCTCAATGTTTCTGTAAAAATATACCTGTATATTATTTCATCTATATAATTCATGTAAAAATGGGAAAAAGAGTAAAAAGGGCCAAATGTACCTAAAGGGAATAAAAGGCATAAGTACTAAAAGGGGTAAAAATGTCAAAATGGCTAAAAAGGATTGAAAGCTTTAACATAGCAAATTAACTTAAACTTGAACTTTAACGTAAACTTAAAATAATACACTTTTTTTTTACCTTATTGCCCTTTTCACACTTTTTACCCTTTTTGCTTGGATGTTTTGCCCTTTTTTCAATTTTACCCATAACTATTATTACCAGGAAAAGTTGGGTACCTTAGGCTAGTATA